>JAAGNO010010859.1:0-41465 GCA_033439905.1 Ceryle rudis
TGCCCCTCCCTGGAGGTCTTCATGGCCAGGTCGGACGAGGCCTTGAGCAACCTGGTCTAGTTGAGAGGTGTCCCTGCCGGTGGCGGGGAGGTTGGGTTAGATGATCTCTGAGGTCCCTTCCAGCCTATGGCATGATCCTATGACAGGAGTAAGCTGAGCCCTCCTCCAGGGCTGGCAGCCTGTCTGGCCCTGAGCACCGGGGCACCACGAGCCTGTCAAACCCAGCTTCTCTCTGCGGGTATCTTAATAGATGCCTCTGGGATTTTCTGCCTCTTCATCAGCTGATACACGGTGTTATTTCATCAGTTACTTAATCAGAAATGGCAGTGTAAACATAGCCTTCGTGCTGCTCAGTTTCAATCTCTTGGAGTTGTTTCTCATTTATTATTTCCTTCTATCGACGTCAGGAATAGAAAAGGATACTCCTCTTGGACTGAAATAACATATCCATGACAATTTAATTTCTTTCAGCCTTTTTTTTTTCTCCTTTAGTGTGGGCTTTGGGTCATGGTTGGCTTTTTTTTGCAGAAGAGAGGGTACTTAGCACACAGATTTCTGACCCTGTGACCCCAAAAATTTGATCTGCTGCTGCTCAGCTTACATAGTTTCAACTCCTTTCAAACAAATTGCCTTGTAAATTCCAGCTAATGTATTTCCCTGCCCTGGCTAATACAGGTATATTGTATTGTTTTACCCAGTTGGACAGGACCTACACAGGCCTGCAGACGCTCGGCGCAGAAACGGTGAGTCAGCGGATCATGGGGTGGATGTTGTACTTTGTTTTCCTTAAGGATGTTTAAAAAGAAAAAGGCAGGACTAAGCACAGAGTCGGACCCCTTTTGGTTTCACCATTTCTGGAATGTAGATTTTTGTTAAATGATTATGACACCTTGTCACTATTCATGATCACAGTCGTTTCCCCCCCTCCCTCTTTCTAGTTCAGGGGAGACTGTTTCCGGCTCTTCTTTCATAAAGCACTTAACTTAGAGTTTTAGTTTTTAATTCTTTGTGGAGCTCCTGGTACAGAATGTCTTGATTTGCTGCAAATCTTCATGCATGTAGAATTTAAATTAAAGGGCTCACCCAAATATCCTGCTGGTATTTTGCACTGTGTTAAGTACTTCTAAGTTTCTGGACTTGCCAAGATTCAGTATCTTCATGAAAAAGGACCTTTAAAACTTAAGTCAATAAATCATAGCTTGCTGTATTCCTAAAGTGGTGGGTTTCTTGGTATTATTTTCCCCTTGTACTGTAGTGAAAGGATATTTTTATGGTGAAATTGCATTACTTCAGCTTTTCGGTTTGAGAAGACATTTAGTGTGAGATGTCCACTGTGATTAAAGAATGCTTGTGAAGAGCAAATAAATGTGGTGTTTCTCTAAAGCCTTATCAAAAAAGGCAGAAAAGGGCAAGCTGCTGTTTTGTGCCTGTCCCTAAGGGGGTATGCAGTCCTTTCCTCAGCGGGATGCTCTGTATTGCTTCCAGTGTTCGCTATCCAGACTTCCCTACAGACTGAGAGATGTGGGTTATTTTTTTTACTCCTGTACGGGTTCAGTTTTGCAAGATTTTTTCTTGGCTCTTTTGTCCCTGAAATGAATGGCAATCTTACACAGAGCTGGGGGGAGGAGAGGGAGAGGTTTCTAGACATTAGAATAAAAAAAAACCCAAAAAACCAAAACCCAAAAGGGCATAGTTGATTTCACTTTTTATATCTTTATTTACCCAGCTACCAAATATTAATGTCATCCATTCTCTTTCTGGAAGGTAGTGGATGTGGAGCTCCATAGGCATTCCCTCGGCGAGGAGTATCTCTTCTCCCAGTCTTCAGAGTCTGACCTTTCTGATGTTCCTACATCTTTGCCACTGCCATTGAGTATCCCAGCACCAGTCAAAGCTTCTTCACCCATTAAACAGTTGCGGGACTCCAGCCCAGATGCTTCTGTGGACAAAGGTAAAGTGAACGAGTGGTGGTGACATTGAAGCTTTTGGAACTTTGGCTCTTCTGGATAACTCCTTTTACTTGCTCTTGTGCCTTAGAGGTTGCTAGTGCTACCTCCTGCTCCTTGCTCACCCCAGATGATCATTTCCTCAGTGTACTATGAAAAGTAAATCAGAAATTGTTTTGGTTTGTTGGGGGTTTTTGGTGCTTTTCTGGGAGGGCAGGGGTGTGTTTTTCTGTTTTGTAGTTTTGCTGTTTTGGTTTGGGTTTGTTTGTTTGTTTTTTTTAAACCTGGAGTCATCTGAGTGGTCTCTGTTTTGCTAAACAAAAGTGAATATGGAGCTTGCTGCAGCAGATGCAGCTGGAAAAAAGGTTGTTGGATAGCATTTGTAGTTTTATTCTTGGCAGACTCTTTTCAGAAGGCTTTTTAGGGTTCTGAGTATTCTGGGGACTCTGTACACATTTAAGGGAATTGGTCTGGTGGTGTGTTTGGTTATGTGTGTCAGTGCCTAACATGAGCTGACCGTGCAGGAACAGAAATGACGATATAACTGCAGTGTCTATAAAAATAGAGAGTGGAAAAGACAGGGTGTGTGTTTGAGAGGTGGCATCAGCTCATGTCACGGTCTCATTCTCGCCTTCCCCTGTCCCATCAGGAAATGCAGCTCCTGTTGCACAGGGGCAGTGGCTGATGCCTTGTTATAATTTAAATGGCCTGAAGCAAGCTCGTGCTGGCTTCTTGGGCACACTGTTATGATTTCTAGCTTGGAGTAGGAAGAACTGTGCCTCTGTTAGCATTCAGCATTCTGTTCTGAAATCAGCGGTGTCGAGGCTTTGCACGACAGACCTTGGTTAACCGGGCTGAGAAACAAAGGGTGTCTTTTATGGTCTGCATGTTTTACTGTGAGAAACTTGCTGGAAAATGCAATTTTATATTTCAAAATATAGTTTCATGCTACATGGCCTGATGCCTTTCTTGATTGATCTTGACACTCCTGTGTTCAAGGAATGGCTAAAGCTGGTGTCTTGCATGGTGAGCTCTCTGGTAGGTGCCGTGATGCCACTGGCAACGTTCTGGCTCAGCAAAAAGAATTTCCACTGTTTAAATGTGGTGATTTCTTGTGGCCAAAAAAAAAAGCAGAAACGCAACCTAATTTTAAATGCATGGGATTTTTATTCAAACAGGAAGATACTCAGCACTTAGGTGAGCAGCACGACAGCCGACAGGAAGGAAGTAAACCTGCCTCTTTCTTACACACTGACAGCTCCTCTCGTCAGCTGCAGGTTAACTGATCTCCTTCTCCATCAAAAGAGGTGGATTCCTTAACCCAGGTCAAAAGGCAGTAGGTGGTCTCCATGTGTTCTTAGTCCAAAATGCAAGATTCTCTGTGCAGGAGATCCAGCCTTAGTCCTGTGGAGCCCCAGCTGCGGACACATGAAACTACCAGCAGCTTTTGGTCCATGGAAGAGGCGTTCCAAGAAAATGTCTCGGTGGCTGATCACCTGCCACAGCTGAACAGGCCGTGCCTGGTAGCATTTTATTCTTCTGTTCAGAGACAAATCCAACAGGCTCGTGCAGGAAGAACCCCCTACCCCACTTTCTCCCCGTTCAGCACTGCCCACCAGTTGCTTTTCCTTCCTTCCTTCGAGAGCGTTTGTCGTACTTGAGTTTTGCTTGTGTAGAGAAGCACAGTAAGGAATTAGATGTTTCAGCCTAAGAACTATTTCTCTTCTTTTCCCTGTTTTAATCAGGATTCCCTGGGAATGCTGAAACCGACAGACATGCCGCGTTTTATTCCCTGCCATCTTCGATAGAACGGACTCCCACCAAGTTAGCCACACAGAAAGTTGCCTTTGGCTCTCATGGAAATTCAGCTTTTCAACCCATTGCAGCTAGCTGTAAAATAGTGCCTCAAGGTCAGAGTCCAAGCCCTGCAGAGTCACCAGGAAAATCCTTCCAGCCCATCACCATGAGTTGCAAGATTGTATCAGGTGAATGTTAGTTTACTTATCCTGAGTGCTTCAGCCTGGAAAACAAGAGAGTGAACCAATTGGACTTAATTTGTGTCCTTCCCCCTGTTTTCCTGCCAATCTTTGAACATCAGGCAGTAGGAGACTCTAGAATAAGGAGCTAAATACACTTCAAGGGAAAAAAAAATACAAGTGTGAAATGCTTCCCATCAGATCCAAAGCAGGATGAGAGCTGTTCTCTCCCTGTTCTTGAATGCTTTTTATTATGAAAAAGGTAGTTTTTAACTGGACTGCTACCTACAGAAAGGCCCAGGCAAGGACACATCTTCCATGTGAGGTATTTGTATGTGGGAAGAAGCCATTCTTCTCCCTCCTGCTGTCAGACAGCTGGGATGGATTGAAAAATGTTTTTCAGATTATTGGGCAGATGATTAAGTTCAGCCTTGTAGACTCAAATGGTTCCTCTTATACTTGTGATATCTCCTCAGATGGAACAGCTTTGGTCTTCCTCTTCCAAAAGTCCACCCTCTGTTGGATTAAATTGTCAGCTGACCACACAGTGAGCAGCGTGATGCTCTTTTGATAGCTTCCGAAACAAACACGGTCAAGGTGCCATTGGCTCATTTCAGTTATAGTCCCTTCCCTGCCTGGGCATGATGCCATCCACTGGATGATGTTTTACATCAGAAAGGTTTAATGTGCAGCTCACCACCTCACATGTTGTGAGGCCAAAAGATAACCTGTTACATCCCTTCCTTTGCTAGTGTTCAGGGTAGAGGAGGAAGCACCAGCTCTCAGTATGGGCAATTGCTGATGCTCCACTCCCAGATAATTTTTCTCAAGTGTGTCTGGTTTGTTGGGTTTTTTTTCCCTAATTAAATTTCAATATTGTTCCTTGACCTCCTAAAGCTGTACTCAGGCTGATTTACATTTGAACCTAGGCCAAGTTCTTTCTTCTTTCTTAATAAGCTCTTCTCTTGATCTCCTCTTCCCAAGGCTTCCCAGAAAGCAGTAATTACAGGGGCCATCCTATCTTTCATAAAATCCTTGGACTATTCTCTGTTGATCTTTGCTATTTATATGTTTCCCTGCTAAATATTTTTCCAGGGTTCTGCTGTCAGCATGCTGAGAAGTATCAGTCCTTTTAGATGTCAAAAGCAGTTTGTAAGACGTGGGTATTTTATTGATCAGAATTTATGTTCCATTTTAATTGTCAATCACTGCCAAGAAAACAGATTAACAGATAGTTGAAGCTCAGTGTGCTTGCTGCTGTCTCTTTTCTCTGATCACTTCCTTGCCTGTCCTTTTCTCTGCATTTCTCGTTTACCCCATCACGCAGCTTTTTTCTACTCTAGTTTTTTCTCCCTCCTGGTCCTGGTACCCACAAGTTGCACATTTTGCAGTTTGCTTTCAAGGGCTTCTGCTGTAGCAAGAGCAGTGAAGAGGCAGGAGCATCTGCAGCTGTCTGGTGGCTGCTGTATCGCACGGCCTTTTTACATGAGCCGCTTGGTTCCTGGCTCTGAATGCCTGTGCTGTGGGCTCCACGAGGGAGAGAGAGTGCCTGTGAAGGAGCTCAGCTCTCTTTCTTCATCTCCTTGGGTGGTCTGGTCTTGACAGTGAGAATGATTTAGGTAACATCCCTCAGGATTCAAGGATGGACCAAATGGCTTCTTAAGGTCCCTTTGAACCCTGCTGCTCCTGGTAGGCAGCGAATGTCCAGAGTGGGTATGAGCCATAGTGCCTTACATGCCTTTTCCTCTCCTCCTGTCTCTTCTTTCCTTCTCCAAGTCCTGCGATCTCACTCAGGCTGGGAAAGACATCCTCAAAAAACATTCCTTCTCTAAGCCATTTATAAAAGTACTACTTTTGCTGTATTTTTATGTTCTTACAACATTTACAAGATAGAAGCATTGGACTTTTTCTCTTAAGGTTCTCCAATATCGACCCCTAGTCCATCTCCGCTACCTCGTACCCCAACCTCCACTCCGGTGCACATGAAGCAAGGCTCTGCTAGTTCAGTCATTAATAATCCGTATATTATTGTGGACAAGCCTGGACAGATGGTTGGAGCAGCAGCCACAAGCACAGGTGTGTAGTGCGATCACAGAAGGCAGTGGCTTAGTCTTCCCCCTTCAAGTTTATTCTCCCTTTAAAATGATTAGTACAATAACAGGATTTCAGGTTGCAAAGATGGAAGATTACTCATCAAAGAAAGAGGGGAGGTCCTGGTGGGTTGTACAACTGGCCTGCGTAACATGGTTGAGGGTACCTCAGACTTCATCATAACTGCCTTCAGGGAACAGCATGTGGTGGAATGCCAAGTTGGATTCACAGATACCTCTTCAAAGAGGCCTTTGCAGGCAAAAAGGGAGGAGGAGAAGGTAACGTAGACCGTGGTGCACAGAGGTCTAGACAGAAACAGTGCACACGTGGTTGGGTGAGAAGTGCATCAGGGGCGTGGGCAAAAGGCACAGAGAGCTTGCTGTGACCGGCCGATCAGCCTTGGGTACCAGTGTACGGTGCTCTAGAGGTGTTAAAACTCACAGACCCATGTCACCAGATCAGCCATGCTGGGTTTTGTTACCGCTCTCAGCTTCTAGCTGCTTTGGATTCCTCTGACTGGATTCCCTTGGTGCTTCAGTGGTGACAGAAGCCAGGGGGAGGACTGAACTGCAGGTGACGAGTGATGGGTATGGGAGTTGATTGGTAATCTTTGGGTCAGGGCTGGAGGAGAGGTCACTCAAAAGTCATTTATTTGTTGTGATTTGTGGCCAAGAACCACTGTCTATTTAAAACCACGCTTATTTGTGTGTGTTTGTGCTTGCCAGCATCTCGGAAGGATGCTCAGAGCCACGTGAGCAAGTGCAGCACCCGTGTAACACACAAACTGTTTGCTGGGTATGGGTGGATAGTGCAAAAATTCTCCTCTTAATAACAGTTCCTCCTTTTACCTGAGGGAACACAGCTGTCGTGTTCCTCTTAAGCTCATCAGAGGGAATTGGTAGGGGAAGCGTAGTCATAGCTGCACTCTTTTAGATATGTTTTGGGGCTTTCTGGGTAACGTTGAAGCTGTTTCACCAATAGAGTGGGGTTTTTTTTGGTTGGTTGGGGGTTTTCTGCCTTTTTTTCTTTCCTGTTCCTTTTTCACTTCCAGCCTGTCTACTCTGCATATGTAATTTATTATGGTTTGGGTAAGTTTTGTGTCCTAGTAGAGATTGGTACATGGAGGGTAGGATCTGTAGATGCAGCACATGGTTTGGATATCAAGTCTTAAAGCCATTAAAAGTGCAGTTTCCAACCACATTGGTTTGATATAAATACAGACTGGCCTAGAAGGAGCTGCCTGCTGCCTCTCCCTGCCCTGCACTCCTGTCACTTCCCCATATCTCCCACCAGTTGGACCAGATCAGCGGCAGAGCAGGAAATTAATACCAGTAAATTGGGCTTTGTTGTTAGATAGAGGTTCTGGTGATGGGGCTATGAGGGAGCAAGAGGGAACGTGGAACTGGCTTTTTGGCAGCAGCAGCCAGGCTCGATTGAAGGTAATGTGATACTACAAAGTCCCTGGAATGATTTTGTAACACTGCAGATCATATTCAAAAAGAGGGCTGAGATCTTTCTACTCTATGAAGCCAGCCTTCCCAAGCCCCTACTTTGAACCGTAAGTGCAGATTGTAGTACAACTGTTTGAGACACTGTGACCGTGTTTTCATGCGTGTAATCCATGGCTTTGGTGTCCCTTGAACAAAGGGAACTAACAAACCAATCCAACACCCGTAACAAAACTGCTGCTGAGCAACCAAGTGTTGTGTACACACTCTGGTGATGCAGGGTGAGTTCACTACTGAACACCCATCTGCCCCGGGGGGTCAGGAGAGTGCTGGAGCACATGTGTCCCTGTGTTAATTTTGCAAGAACAGCCTTCTGCAGACAGAGGACCCTACGTCTTCATTCCTTATTTCTTTCTTCCTTTACCCTGCTCTCTCTGTCCTTTCCTCTTGTTATTTCTCACTTTGTCTCCTTCTTTTTCTGGCTTTCCTTTTCCTTCCCACTCCAGCCTCCTCTGAGCCTTCCCCCATGGCAGAGTCTGAGCCCAGTGTAGGTTCAGAGGGCTTCTGGGCAGTGGAGGACTTTGTCTGCAGCAGCAAGTTGTGACTGGCAGCTCATTTACTGTCCTCATTTCCCATATTTGCACCTCTAGCCGATAACCTCAGGACCCGGGAAGCTGCCAGGAAGCTGCTTGCAGCAAATGGAGCTCTGGGTGGCAAGTTCTTTCTCTGGGGCGTGGATTCTGCAGGTGGAAATTGGGTAGTGGATTTGGTTTGTGTCCACACCAACTCCCACTGACGTACCTCATGGAGAATACAGAGCCGAAACAAAATGCCACGTTTCTTGTTAGAAGAGGTTTCATGTGTTCACTGGCACTACTCCCCAGCCCTCTCCCAACATCTGCTTTATTTCCCAATGCGCAGGGAGCCCAACCGGCAAACTGGCCAGTGTTTGTCAGGCCTCTCAAGGAACTGGATCTCCTGTATCAAAGACCCATGGGAGTGGTTTTGTAACCTCGGCCGTCAAGGTAATGTTCTCATTAGGTGCCTAAATTCCATTTAAAATTCCATCTTCCTATTAAATAGGGCTTTTTTAGTATTACAAATTCCACATTTTGGGCAAGTTCTTTTGGTTGTCATTTCATATGAAGGTTTACTGTGTCTAACAGATGGAGCCATCTGAGAACACGGTGGTTACACAAGATGATTTGTCGCTTCGTGCAGCTCTAATTTTACTTGCCTACACCTCCGTTAAAGGCACTGCTCTTTTGCTTTTCTACAGAGAAAGCCAGGAAGGGTGTAGCTCTCAAAATGTCTTACCTTTCATAAAAGCTCTTCTTAGCTAACTTTGATCTCCTTCTCTTTGTTAGTGACAGTATGTGATTAAACCAGAGGTGCCTACCTCAAAACCTTCACGCTGTTCGGTACTTTTTTTTGTACAGCAGCTGCTCCTAGCAGCCTGAAAATAGCTCATTGAGTGGTTTTACAACTGCCTGCATTTGGATAACTGTTTGTGTAAACAGTGGAGTAACCAAATGTGTAAACAACCAGTGATAAACAGGGTTCATGTTGCTGATCTGCAAAGCCCAAAAGGTACGGAGCTGAACTGTCTCACATAAAATCTCTCCCACATCTTGTGCTAGGGAGGATATTTCTGTCGGGGAAGTGGCGTCAGCAAGGCTTTTTCTGAAAGCAGCTGGTGGGTGTGCAGCTGAAAACAGAAGCGTTTCCCCATTTCCAAGTCACAAGAATACTAATGCAGGATATGGTGGTGGGGAAAGCTCTCCAGGCAGCCTGCAGAGAGCAAATCACTTTCCATTTGGAACTGAAATTCTTCCTATGACTGTTAGGGGAAAAGTGTTGAAGAATTGCTGTCTGAAGCAATTACTTTGGAGTAGTGATTTTAAGTGTCAGGTGTGCAGCTGAATGTTCAGCTTTGAAGAGCCTGTCTGCTTAGATGAATTTCATTTAATTGTGTTGAAAACTATTCATTAGCCTTTATTTTTCACTGGTTGGGGACAGTTCTTTCTGAAAGGTTTTCAGTGAGTCAGAGTAGGCACGTGTCATTAGTTACACTTGAAGTCTGTATTTCCAGGGCAAAGTTAAACATGGAAGATATTTTCCATGTATATATGTATATATATAATCTAGCTTTCTAAACAGAACTGCGTCTCCTGGCTGGTGGAAAACCTGTAATTTTTTGGTTTCCTTAAGGAGGAGGAGAAGCTGAGTCTGATAGTTCAGTGTGATGTTGCAGGTTGTACTTAACACAGCACTTTTCATCTCTTCACCATGTGCTCTGTCTATTTTTGTAATGACTTAAGGCTGTGTTTCAGCCACTTCAAAGCAACCGATGTGCAGGCTGCTGTTGAGAGGACTGGTTATGCCTCTAGCCTTGTCTTCACACCTCCCCCTGTTTGCTACCACTCGTGCAGCAGCGTGGTGAACCAAAGCAGGCAACCAGTCTGCTTGAAAAGTGATCTGTACAAGGAAGATGGCAGGAGTATTAGGTTAGGGTCTGAGGGCTTGCTTACTGGTCATGATCCAGCCCAAGGATGGGTTAAGTGGTTGTGAAACCGTGGCTTGGAGTTCACGTTGATTGTAAAACAGTACAATTATTTTACTTAAACAGAATTGTAACAAACTTGCTCAAATGCATTTGACTTCTCTACCAGCCTCCAATCTAGAAATGCCAGGTGCAAGATTTTGGAGGTGTGGAAACGGTTGGGTTTTTTTTTTTTCCACTCCATTTAGTTACATACCCTTACTGTTTCTGTCAAATGATGAGCTCTGCCTGGAAGGACTGTGTGCCACCACAGCTTTCTGGTTACAGGGAGAGCAAAAATTCATCTGAGAGAATTTTGCTTACAGACTTAAATTGAGCATTTTTTTTTTCCCCCTTCCATAATTTGTTTCTGCTTAGATTGTCTTCTCTAAGCTTGTGTATAGAGTCACAGGATGGTTGAGGTTGGTAGGGACCTCTGCAGATCATCCAGTCCAACTACCTGTTCAAAGGGGTATCACTGGGTATGATATGGTAAGAAACAATTACTGCTGTTGGGGATGTCACTTTCCAAATAAAATTTCCTTTGTAGGTTGTATTAAGTCTGTTACACTCCTTTCATTTAACTGTTGACTGATTTTTGGATAGGTCTTATTTGCACAGGTAATTTGGCTTGCCCAGATGGTCCTTTATTAGTAGTCACGTGTTTTATTTCTTGTATTGGACATTTCACTGATGTTTTTATTTATTTTGCTGTGTTTGTGCCCTCTCTTCCTGTTTGCAGCAGGAGGATTCCCTGTTTGCCACCATGCCACCTCTTTGTCCCATTGGGAGTCACTCCAAGGTGCAAAGCCCCAAATCGGTCACCGGAGGACTTGGAGCATTTACAAAGGTATTCCTCTTGGCTTTTGTGCTGGGACAAGGAGCCAAATAGTGTCTTTTCATGCTGACTTCTGCTACGAACCATGTAACTTCCAGTACACATAAAACTATTACTGAAACCAGTGTGTCTTGCTGCCAAGAGCGCTCTGGCAGCTCTCAAAAATATATCTTGTTTTCTTTTCTTTCCCCGTGGCTCTGCTGTACCTATGATCTTTCTTTTTGTCTTCTCTTTCATACCTTTTTTTTTTTTCCCCCTTCTTTGAATCACTGTGGTACTGAGGCTGATAACTTAAAAGCTATTTTTAAAGGGATACAGTAAAATTAAACTGCAGTAGATCTGTCAGGAGCTTCTTAAAAACCAATATAGTGATTTCTGAATCTCAGATGCTGCCGCTTCTGAGTGCGTCTCCTTCATTGTTACCATCTGGCATTTAAAGTTGTTTCTGGCAGTATTAGGTGATCCCAGTAAAAGGCAGAAGAATGCTTCCTACCAGTTACAGTACCTACATGGAAAAAAAAACCAGCCTTTCTTCAGTTGCTTCTCTTAGAGGTTAGATTTAGGGCCCATCCCAGAGAAACATAAACCAAATACACAAGAAAATAATGTCAGCTAAAATGTTTTACAATATCTGTAGCTATCATGTCAGTTGAAATGTTGCAAGATAGAGGAAAAAAAAAAAAAAAAACCAAATAAAACCTGATGTTTAGAACGTGTACTGAGCAGGAAGATGCTTAGCAGTTTGAAACCTTAAAGTGAAGAAGTCAAGTCTGGTCAAGTCCATTGTTAGTATGACTAATAGTATGACTAATACTTTCTGTGATTCTGTAATTTCCATGAGCATCCCTCAAATCTGGAAAGCTCTGTAAATACAGACACCCCACCCTTCCAACACTCATGTGTTGGGAGAAGCCCTCATCTTGGAGCTGAGGTAGCGTTCACCTGGTGGCAAGAACCACATCTGAGTTTAGTGACTGGTGCCAGCCCTTTTCTGCTGACAGTCTGTTCCAGGAATGATCTCCAGTGATCTGAGGTGTTTGCTTTTCTTCTTCTTATTTCTTCCTATTTAAAAGGTGATAATAAAGCAGGAGCCGGGAGAGCTGCCCCAGCAACCCCAACTACCAGCAACAGGGACAACCACGCAGGCCTCTGTGCAGCAGTATGTCACCGTAAAAGGGAGCCACATGTTAGCCTTGTCACCGCAGAAGCCGGTCGTGAGCACAGGCGAGGGGACTGTGCAGTCTAAGGTATGAGGCTTTTGGGCATCTTTGGTGTGGTGTAACCTCTCTGCCTGGTTTTCTTGCAAGGCTTTGCGATTCTCTCAGCAGCGTGGAGCTGGTTCTGTCTCAGACCTAGGCAGCAGCACCACGGTTAGCTGGTCTCCCCGTGTGCATGGAAAGCTTCCCTGTAGTCCTTGAGGAGGGAGCGGGGTGAGCAGGCACTACTGCATTTCATTGTGTACAAGGAACATCTCCCACTACTGTTTAACCCATTGCAACAGTGGGGTGGAGCTGGTTTTGAACTGGAGCCTGTCAGCCCAGAACTTTGGCTGCCATCATCAGCTCTTGCTGAAACTCATCCAGGTCTTTCTGTAAGAGGAGGCAAATTCTTTCCTTGGACTGCAAACCTGCAACAAAAAACAACAGGACAAAGAGGGGGTGGGTTGAAGCGTGAGCATTAGGTGGAAGCAGTCGTACTTGAGTCACACCTCGGGTGTTTTATCGGAGGAGTCTGTGTCAATCCAGTGCTGCTATGAGAGGAGTGACGCAGCTTCTGACAAGGCACAGTAACTGTGCCGTGACAAGGTGATGGATGTGTCAGAAGTTGTCTCTGTTCTTGTCCATTTCCACTGTGAATAGAGTTAATTCATGTGCCAAGCACAAGATACTATATACAAAGCCTTCTCTTTTTGCATAAGTATCTTTAATTATTAAATGCATGCTTACAAGAAAGCTGGAGAGGGGTGTTTTGCAAGAGCATGTAGTGATAGGACAAGGGGTAATGGTTTTAAGCTGAAAGATGGTAGATTTAGATTAGAACTAAGGAAGAAATTCTTTCCCGTGAGGGTGGTGAGGCACTGGAACAGGTTGCCCAGAGAAGCTGTGGATGTCCCCTCCCTGGAAGTGTTCCAGGCCAAGCTGGACGGGGCTCTGAGCAACCTGCTCTAGTGGGAGGTGTCCCTGCCCATGGCAGGGGGGTTGGAACTGGATGATCTTTAAGGTCCTTATTTGCCTCTGCAAACTTGTTTTTCCCTGCAGTTGTTGTCAACGCACAAAATCGAAGCACGTTGTGGATTCTGCTTTGAGGCTGTAGTTTTCCCAGGGAGTCTGTTCCCATGAATGTGTTGAAACTAAATTTCTGGATCTCTGTGCTTTGCCAAGGCAAGCTTTATCTTCAGCTGGAATTAAGCCATTGCTTATGTATCAGAAAAAAATGGAAGTGCCCTGTAATTTGAATATATTTAATCTTTTGTGGGTGCTTTGAAATCCCAATTGTGTTTAACAGTTTATCTTTTTACTTGGCATTGGCCTCTTGCCAATTTAATTTTGTTTCTGAACAAATTGCTTTTATACATGATTAGACATGTATAAAGTATCCTGAAATGTCTAGAGATGGAGGTAGCGTGCCAGTGAGAATTCTCATCATTGCTCTTGCCAGCAGGACATCATCCAATACTTATTTGTTGCAGGTTGTTGGCGTTCCAGTTGGTTCTGCTTTACAGTCGACAGTGAAACAAGCAGTGGCTATAAGTGGTGGCCAGATACTTGTGGCAAAATCTAGCTCTTCGGTAGCAAAGGCTGTTGGTCCGAAGCAGGTTGTGACTCAAGGTGTAGCCAAAGCCATCGTGAGTGGAGGTGGAGGTACAATTGTTGCTCAGCCCGTGCAGACTATAACAAAGGCGCAAGTTTCTTCCACGGGTGCTCAGAAAAGTACATCTCAAGGCTCAGGTAGAGTAATTTTACACCTTGTTGATAGCTCATGATGAGTAGACTTTGAGGCTTTAGAATGATGTTGACTGCGAAATAACGATGTGCATGAAAATGAGTAGAGAGGTCTGTAGGGAAACTCGGGCTGACTGAGGTTAGTAATAAATAAACTGTTAACTCCTTATCTGTAAGGGGGAAGAGAGAGCACAAGTACTTTAAAACAAGCCATGTTCTGTGAGGGGAGATCAGACAGATATGCCAGGGAATGTGCTGGAGACACAGTGGGCTTTAATGGAGCCAGGTCTCACAGTTTTGCCCATCAGTGTGGCTCTTAGAAGCTCAAGAGAGCTCCCCATGCAACCAGCGAGAGCCAAACTGTCCTTATTACATCTTCACATCTTCCCCAGTGCTTACAGTTCTGGGAGTATGGGCAGAAGCAGCCCAGTGCTGCTGCACACAGCTGGCTTTAGCCCAGGGTGTTGGCTCAGCCTGTTTGGAAGGTGTCGTGCGGCCCCTGGACTGGACTAAGCCTGTTGACCCCGTGGCTGTGCTGCCTTGGCCTGCAGCCATAAGTGGTACTGCACGCAAAGAGAGGAGGGTTTGTTTTCCCAAGCTATTCAAAAAAGTGTCTGTGCATCACTGGTGGAGTTAATCTGTGGTTAGGCCAGCTAAGTCTGGATTATCAAAGGCTAGCTGCCTGTCACCCCTAGTCCTTTAATCCTGTGCAGATTTCAATGCGTGCTACTTTCAGCAAGCAGTAGCTTTATTTCTTTTTATTCTTTCTTTCTAGTGATGGCTACGCTGCAGTTACCAGCCACCAACCTGGCAAACTTGGCAAACTTACCACCAGGCACCAAACTGTACCTCACCACCAACAGCAAGAATCCTTCTGGGAAAGGAAAACTGCTTCTGATACCCCAAGGAGCCATACTGCGAGCCACAAATAATGCTAGTTAGTCTTGCAGGGAAATCTAATGAGTTAAATAATGTAATCACTGCATAATTTATATGTTGGGCACTTTTGCTGTAAAGCATCCTGGTACTGTGGAAGTCAGCAGTAGGATGGGGTTTCTTTGTTCCCAACAACCCAGTAGATGGTGCTTTTTTAAGACTGAGATTTCACTAGTACCTTCTGGTTTAGCTGAAACTGCTTTTCATGCAGTGCTCTCGGTGTATTTCCCTCTGTGCTGAAAGCAGACAGTGTAATTGTCCTAAAAATTCAGAAGAGGGTTGTCTTTAACTCTTCTGTGTGGTCTGTAGGAAGAGACAACTGCCTGATGTAGAACAGAGGTGGATTTGAATGTAGTTGTGAAAGATACTAAGAAGTAATGGGATGACACTCTGGATAAACTAGAAACATAGGAAACTAACTTGGAAAAGGACAAGATACTGTATCTAGGATGAGGGAAAGAAATAGTCTTGAATATTGAAACAAGGTTTGACCCCAAGCTGTTGAGATCAGCAGAAACACTTACATGGTAGTGGGCTTGTGAATCAAGCTTGCTGTGAAATACTTGGAGAATAACATTCCTAAAATAGTTCTGGTGGACAATACTTTCTTTATAATGTGCTGTTGCTGTAGGGAAAGAAACTACAGGTTTGGGACTGTGTAGCTGAAGAGTTTTGTTGTGAGCCTTCTCCAGAATACTCCTTTTGAGGCTGGCAGTTGGAGATGGGTTGGATGTAAGCTTTTGTCTCCCAAGTTCCGATACTGGCAGTGAGGAAGAGATATTGTTCAGTTTAATATATAAGGCTGTAAATACCAGCAGCATAGCAACAGAGTACATCTCACTGAATAGAGTGACTGAAGAAGTAGATTCTCTCGCTGAAGGTATTTTTGGGCTATAGAACTTGTGATGGGAGCTCCATTGCTTGAGATTTAGAGGCAGCTGAGGCAGTTCGACTTGTGACAAGGAAATAATCTCACAGGTATTGAGGAAGAGCAAATGTTTGTGCTTTTTATGACAGAGCCATAAATAGACAGGTTTTTTAGTCTTTGTTTCTTAATGAGAAACTGCAATTTAAAAAAAAAAAGTCAGTGTTCAGGTTGTTCCTTCTGGAGGCAGAGCAATTGAAGTGTCACTGCAGATTCTCACTGCTTGGGATGCATGATTTAAAACTCTTAACAAAATTACATTGGAATAGACAACAAAAGTAAAATGAGGAAGTCAGTGGGGTACAGAGCGTTTCTAAGGCTTTTGCTGCAGATTCATAACCTGCAAAAGACAGATTAAAAGACTCTTCATCTGTTGGACAGCCTTTTCTTTTGACAGAAAATTCAAAACAGGCTGAAGTGAGTTTTGCTTCCCACCTGTCCTCCTTATTTCCATTATAATTCCTTTTGTTCATGGCATTTGCTGAGCTATGGAGAGCAGAGCAGCACAGCTGAACTGTGCTACGCTGGGTACTAATATTACTCGGCTGCAAAATGTGGTCCCAGATGTTTTACCAAGTGTTTTCAGTTACTCGTATCTACAGGGATGCTTTAGCAGCAGACAGTGTCTGGTCAAGCCTTTTGGGTGAAGCCTTTTCTTCTGGTTACAGGTCTCCAATCTGGTTCTTCTACAAATAGTGGAGGAGGAGGAGGAACGCAAAGCACAAGCAGTAACTTGTCACAGCACCTCACTTATACATCCTACATCCTGAAGCAGACGCCCCAGGTCAGTGGCATAAGCATCTCAGTTGCAGCAGGTTGACATTTCAGGCTGCAGTGGTGTTAGGTGGGTGTCCTGTGGTTCTGTAGTATGTGAAAAATTATTGCTCCGTGGGATCTAAGTCCTCTCTAATGACCACTGCAGCACACTTCCAGTTGGTGCTGTGATTTCTGCACGCTGAGCTCTGAATGTGTAGCCTTAGCGGCAGGACAAAATACATTTTGAAGTGAGAAGGCAGCAGAATGTCTTGATTTTCTTTTTTTTCCTTCTTTCTTTTTCCTGGCCCAGCAGTAGCCTCTCTGATCTTGCATGTTAAGCAGAATTTGTCACAAAGAGTAAACTTGAAGACCTTGAAGTGTGATAGATTGTAGTAGATGCCTCTGACAAGACAGGAAACTGTGGCTTTTTCACCCCTTCCCTTGCATCAGAAAGCATTCTTCTGCACCAAGAAGAGAGGGCTGTGCTCAGCTCTTAATGCAGAAGCATCTGCTGTAATTAGCAGCTCCTGGTTTTAGAAAATGGAATGTTGTTGCATTATAGTAGCTACAGGCTTTTATCCTATACTGACCCTCCTAGATTTCTGTTGATTCTTAACTGTGTTTCAAAGCACCAACCTCCCTAACTTCTTTCTGGATCAGGGCACCTTTTTGGTCGGCCAACCTTCTCCTCAGAGTTCTGGGAAGCAGTTGACTCCAGCCTCTGTTGTTCAGGGCAGTGTAGGAGTTGGAGCATCTTCCACACAAGGACAAGCCCTAAAAGTGATAACTGGACAGAAAACAGCTCTATTTACACAGGTAACGTGCAAAAATACACCTTTCCTTCTCGCTGGTTAGTGTTTTATCAGATGAAGTAGAGGAACCACAGCCACGTGTTGAGAGCTTTTCCTTTAGCAGTTGTTCGGTTTAGATTTTGTAGTTAGGATGCTGGCTGCACTACAATGAGGAATGCACATGAAGAACCTATATTGGACTGCAGTTTTCCAGCTTTATTTCTGTTCTCTGGTTGCTAATTTGCAAATGTGGTCTGGGATTTCATAGCGAATGGAATCAGAAGTGAATAGTCGGGCGCAAAAAGCGGCTGAAATCTTTGAACCTTTGAAATGGGTCACTTGCTAAAGGTCTTTAAAATTTCTAGGTTTAGTATTCCACAAAGTTCCTTGTTTTTTAAAAACTACAAAGTGATCCCTGTGAAATTCAAACTCCCCGAGAGTACTTGTTATTGAGCAGCCAAAATTCAAGATTGATAGGCATATTTTTTGCTAAGTCAGCAGTTTGATAAAGTTGATTTCTGAGGTGATAATTCTGTTCCAGCTTCTATTGTCACAATTTGCCTTTCTTAAAAGTATTTTGAAAATATTTTTCAGTAATCTGAAAAGCATTTGTCTTGTTTGTTTTGTCCTTGGGGTGGTTTGTGGGTTGTTTGGGGTTTTTTTAAGTAATTTTTTTTTTTTTAATATACAAAGACACTTCCTTACGCTGAATTCTTCTTCAAAGGCTGCACCCAGTGGACAGACATCGCTGGTGAAAATATCAGATGGGTCTATAAAATCAGTGCCTGCCTCATCCCAGCTCTCCAAACCTGGCACCACTGTGCTCAGAGTATCAGGAGGTGTTATCACCACGGCTGCTGCTCCTGCCATGGCCCTTCCCACAAACGGGGTGGCCCAGGTCAGAAACAACATTGCCAACATTGTGTAATACAGCATTTGTGCTCTAGCCAGTACCCTTTCTGCTTGAAACAGCCTCTGTTCTATGTGTACCATCATTGTACACTGGCTTTTGGGTATGTGCTTGAGAACCTCTTGCTTGCTGAGGATCAACAGATAAACATTTGGCTTCGCTACTTCTAGATACTACCTTATTGTGCTTATTGTTGAATCGTTTATGGCACAGAAAGGAATTTGTTACCCCTCTCTGCCTCTTTTATGCAGCAAATAGATAATCCAGGTTCCAGTTCATCATCTTCTGGAACTCCTGCAGCAAAGACACCTGCACAGCAACACCAAATCTGTATAAGCCAGAGCCAGTCTACTTCATCAGTAGTGAATAAGACTGCCACTTCCACTGTTGTAAGTGTTGCTTCTCTGATGACTACAGCAACGCCTGTGACTGGAAAAGCTGCAGTATCAGGTACTAAACTCCCTTTGTGCCCTTCCTGTAGAAAATTAGAATCCAGATGCGAGTTCTTTAGATGTCATCACTCTAAATGGGAGAATACAGAGTCGCCTGCATTTGTGAATGTGTAGAAGTCAAGTCTGGCTTTCTAAAGCCTTATTAGCATAACTTTTGGCTTAGCCAAAGCGATGTCTAAATAATTTGGCATCCTATCATATCAGTGCCCTCACTGTATCTGTTACAGATAATAGCACGACTGGCCCATCGGTGTTGGAGAGGGATTTTGTTTTTCATGCCAGGTTCTCATTAGAAGTTGCATTCTGCCTGTTCAAGAGCACAGTGTGCCACTCAACACTGAAAATGCCAAGGCACCAGCAATACTGCAGACTTGATTAGTTTGTGAAACTCCGTACTGAAGTCGGAGAAGCTGCATGAGCAGAATTTGGCTCTTGAGGCTTTGCATCTGCTCTCTTTGGCTCGGAAAGGAGAGAGATTTTGATTAGTGGGAACTGAAGGTTTTGAAGTCAAAATCTATTAAGGATAGTGAGCTAGGCTGGATCTGGAGTGTTTCAAGTTAATAAAGATGAGGTTATGAAAACGGTCTGCCCTTAACGTAGAGGGGCATTTGGTTTTATTCTCTTCCAGTATCTTTTGTATCATGGAGAGCAAATACAGCAGGTTTAATTTGAGTACTGCGGGTTCAGATTGGAAGTTTTCATTTTGAGTAATTTACCTGCTGGCATGTTCTGTTCACTTGAAGTGGCTTCTTACTGAGTGGAAACAGTAAAAACACAGAAAATAAGTGACACTGAGCTCATCTGACAGTGTCTTTTTAAAGCAGCTCTTCTTCTTTCCTATGTACACAGTCTTCCAAACTCCTCCTTCTTCATCACTCGTTTTTTTCCCAGAGCTTGAAAGTAAACAACATAAGACTGCTAAAACTGCCACAGTTCTGCAATAAGTAGTTGAGTGTTTTCCTCTTTGCAAACGAAGCAGCGAGGGCTGTGGTTTTTTTGGTAGAAAATACACTGTTCTAAACAGCTTTTGGATTAAAACTGAGATTTAGGTTGAGAATGTTATCTAGCTTCTATTTTAATTTTTTTATCACCTGACTTGATGACGAAAAACAATTTCTTCAAGAATCCCAAAAGAAGCAGTTGCTGTAAAACATGTCATGTAAAAACTAAACAAAACTAAACCAAAAGTACCAAAACACAGCAAAAACCAACCAAAAAAAACCCCAAGACTGTTTAAATTTCTGAAGATTTCCATTTTTTAAGGGCAGCTTCTCAAAAAGAATCTCAGATTTTCCCTTGTTTGGCAAGAAAAAAATGCCTCCCACCCATCAGGCTAGTAGGGTTAGTTGAAAATGTCCCTTCCTACTCACCGTGCCATTTGGGTCCCATGCTGTCCTGTCCTGACCCATCTGTGCACCACACACAGATGATGTGGTACTACTGGGTTAGTCGTCCCTCCAGGACGGGGAAGCCTAACTGACCAGTGCTGTGCATCTTTCACAACCAAGAGACATCTTCACCAGACCTTGCATGTCTAGTACTTGGAAGGCAGCTGTTTTTCTTAAACTGCAATAATAAATTCTGAGGAGAATGGAAACATTATCTCAAATCGTGAGTATAAAATTACCATGGTGAAACTAAGAAGTCTACTGTTGTCAGTGTTCTAACGTAGCAGCCCATTAAATTCCCACAAGCTGAAGTTACCTCTAGATTGAATAACCATTTTACCAGTAGAAGGGATGAACATAGGCCCAAATCACAGTGTTAGTGCTGGCTGTGGTGGCTTGGGATGTCTTCACTGTGGAGGAGAGAGCTGGTGGACAGGTGATGAGTACTGCTCCCTGTGGTGCGGCTTGGAGCTGCTCCGATTTCCCCCCAGCTCACTGGGAGCTGCTGTTGATAATGCTGTTAATACCTGAACGTCCTGCCTGTCCTTTTAGCCTTGACTAAAATCAGCAATTTAATTCAGTCCCCACTTTAATCTGCTTGATAGCTTGATTAGCCCTCTTACGGATGTATTCAGTGCATGTTACGGAAAGACACGGGACACTGGGCTCAGGTATGTCCTTCACCAGCCTTGCTGCCCAAGTCACTAAGTTCAGCCGTGGTTGATTGTGCTCGGCTGGCTGCAGTGGATGCTGCAGAGGTGTGTGCAGCATCTGGACACCTCAGTGAGAGTGGCTGTGTAAGTACAACGGAGCTGTAGTTCACTGGCTTCCCACACCCATGAGCACAAGGTCTTGTCCTGACAAGAGTGTTTTACTCTGTGCTGAGCCTGCTTCAGTTGAAAGGTTTGTGCTACATCAACTTTTGCTTAAGATTGCTTAGGCAGTTAGGAAATTCACTTTACTAAGATAAGAGCTCTGCGCAGCGTGTGACACTGTGCACGCTGGGGTGCAGCACCTTACCGATCGTTCGTGCCAGTAAAAATCTCCTCTGGCAGTTCACTGAACTGTGGCTTGTTAAGAGGGTGGCAGAGCTAGCTTATGTGCCACCCTGGTTTAGGCAGAAAGGGAGAGAAGTAGCTGGAGATAAAATAAATGGTGTGTTTTATTTAACATTTTGTCTTCCGTTCTTCTTGCAGGGTTGCTAAAAATCCACTCAAATCAGTCTAGTCCACAGCAGGCTGTTCTGACAGTTCCCAGCCAGCTTAAACAGCTCGGTGTAAACACAGCTTCTGGAGGTGTTCAGACAATACTCATGCCTATGAACAAAGGTAAAGGGCAGAGGAGGATGACAGATGGTGTTTGAAAATCCCCTTTGACACAGGGTAGCTCTTGATCACTGTTGGCCTACATGGTCCAAAGTTAGAGATAGAAGAAAATGTAGCAAGGAAATTCATCCCTAAACTTTGTGCTGCAAAAAGAATGTGTTGCTTCTGAACATAGTTATTTGTCAAAGTGCATGAAATTTGATTTTTTTTTTCTTTGTTGTCCTTTTCTTTCTTTTTTTTTTTTTCCTTTTTCCTCTCCAGTGATACAGTCACTTTCTACCAGTAAAGTTTCAGCTGTTTCAGCTGTCACAGCAGCAAGTACAGTGGTCCCTAGTCCCTCTACAGCATCCATCACTAAAGGTAACAAGGAATTTCTCAGTAAGATTAGTAGAAATTTGCTAGTGGTTCTTCATGCAAGTGGCCTGACTATGAAAGTAAACCCTGTGCCTGTGGGTTCCTTTATTTAGCAGGGTTTAAATCAAGTAAAAAAAAGTCCAGTTCTTAACAGAACTGTCAGGCATTTCTCCCATTCCAGGTGAATGACCAGGCAACCTGGCTGTTCTGAGTTGGGAACATCCCTCCTTGCTCCTGTCTTACCAGAGTTCTGTCCTAGGCTTGAGAAAGTTCAGTGATGTCAAAATCAGTGATGTCTTCAAAAAAGTTCTCACTTGGAAATGTCACTTCTTGCTGAAACTAATGCTTTCTGTCTATCTAGTTTTCTATCCAGCTCTTTGTTCACAACTTCAAAGGCCAAGGTTCATTTGCAGGCAGTTCAGTTTGGATCAGGCAGTCACATGCAGAACATCAGCGATTGATTATGCAGTTAATCTAAAAGGGATGAGCTGTGAGCTCGTTGAGATTTGGAGGGGGGCTTGCTTTCAGCAGAATGGAAGGTCAAATTTGTTCATGCTTAACAATCAGAATGCAAACAAGTGATGTCGAGGAAGACTCTCAGTCTTACTGGAGTCTCACAAGACAGTTTATCAAGCTGACTGGTACTTTTTTGTCTCTTAAAATGTGTTCTGTTTCTTTGAAGTTAAGATGGAGCCTGATTCAACGGGACAAAACTGCAGTTCTGTGGGTACCCAAGAAGGCCAAGCAGCAGTGAAAACAGAAGAGAGCTCCGAACTTGGGAATTACGTCATCAAGTAATTGTTCATTTCTCTATAAGGATTTCTGAACTGTGAAATACCAGGGGCAATGGAGGAGATTCTGGGGACAAGTACAGCAGTGTTAAGCGTGACCTAGAAATACATTATAAAATTTTCCATCCCATACACAGCTGTATCAGTACTAATCCTGTCGGGTGGCATTTGTTTCAGGCAGTGTTGCAATGTATATTTTTGTCAATGGATTTGTATTCAGAGGTCATGGAAGGGGGGGAAAAACCCCTAATATTTAAAGCTTTGCAGTTATTTGAGGGGGGGGTTGCTAAAATCTCAGGCTGCTAAACCCTCTTTATCATCCCCTGTTTGTATAATTCCCATTGCCTTTGCGTGTCCTTACTGAGGTCAAACTGTCCAGTGAAATGCAGGTCAAAAAAGGGGCATCTGAAACAAGTAGAACTGTCTTCTTGCTTCTCTAGTCTTGCTAAGCTCATATACTTCCATAATTACTTACTATGTGGGCTGCCTTGGTTCAGAACTGCAATTCAATAATAAAGATCATTGGAGTATTTGTTCAGGGGATGCTGTGAAATCCAGTGCGTTGCTTGTGATGCTTTTGCAAGTACTTCTTAGTGGCTTTTTTCACCAGAACTCAGTTTGCAAAATTTTCACTGCATATTTCTTGAAATGTATAGGATGTTTTTTCTTCTCTCAATTCCTCCAGAGGCTGACTTTCCTGTCTCCATGTTTGAAAGGTTTTGTTATCCTGACGTATCCCTGCAGATGTTACCCTGATGGAGAGTGTGTGTAGGAGAGAGGAATAGGTCTTAAAAGTCAATGCACACTGGAAACTTTTAAAGCTATAAAATAACTAACGGAAAATACAGTTCTTGCCAGTTAAATGCAGTACCATTTACCTAAACTCCCCTAAGTACATCATTTCCCACGTTCCTACTGGGACAGCCTGCACTAATAGGTGCATCTTCTCCTCCAGAGTAGTGTTGCAGCTTGTGAGAGGATGCAGGGATTTCTCCCCAGCCTGCCTGCCCAGAACAGCCTGTCTGCAGTTTCTTCAGCTTGACAAATGCAGCTTCAGATGTGAACGCTTCAGCAAGAAGAAGGGCTGTTTGAAATACCTCCTCTGGATCAGGGCAGAACAATTTATCCTCACGCTGCTATTGCTATAGTGCCTTGGGGCAAGAGACTTTAAACCGTGCAGTGATTCTGAAACATTTTGCATCTCATTCATTGCTTCCAACAGTATTCTTCATTGTGATTCCTTTTTATCCCTTGCAGCATAGAATATTTGGAGAACATCCAGCAGCTTTTAACAGCAATAGTGAAGAAGGTTCCATTAATTGCTGAAAAAAGTAAGCAGTAAATGAAAAGGCTTTGCTTTCTGTTTTCAGTATATCAACAGAATGCCTTGCATACTCTGCAGCCACAAAAGCATTAAAAAAAGGGGGAATGAAATGAAGCCATTCTGCTAGAGAGCTTACTCCAGGGGTTATTCTCAAGATGCTCAGAATGAGCTTCTTCCAATAAAGCCAAATATGTTGTCAGCAGTTATTAACTTTCGTCTGGTTTTTGATTAGAAATAGATTCCATTTCCTCACATAATGACTCTCACTAGGTCTTCTTTACCCCAGTTTGCCCTTAATGGATGTGATTTATTTTCTTTTTTTCTAATTTCTTGCCAGGCTTTCAGAAATGCTTGCAAATATGATAACATAGCTCAGCATAGGAATGTGTTTGTTATTGGGGTTTTTGCTTTGTTTGTTTCTTTTTATAAACCAAAGGTGGTAGTTTGCAGAGAAATGCTCTAGTCTTTTACGGTACCTTAAAATGGCGTAGATGTTACTCATGTACATAGCTGAAAATGTATCGGCTTTCTCTGGTAACTAATGCACTTGGAACAACTGGTCCTGGAGACTGGGTAGGGTGGACCCTCTTGAGATAAACACAGTGAGCAAAGTAGGAGTAGGCAACACAGTAAAGCTTTCATTACATAAGGCTCTCTGGGCTACAAGTAGCATTTGTGAGTCCATTGCTTAGGATCCATATCCCCTCCTTTTTCCCAGGAAACCTTCTTAGTGTTGTTTCATTTTTATACTGTAATTTAGGGGGGAAAAAAAAAAAGCTAAATTCCAAAGGAAGAGGTTTTGACCAGTAAGGCAAACTTAGAGGTCTATATCATTACAGTTTTAGTGATAAAGGAGACTTAAAACAGCCTGTGGCCACCGGTGCCTGTGTACATGACCAAGAGGGATGCTGCTTTAGCATCCAAACCCCCCAGTGTGTGCTGCATGTATCATTTGTGAGAGGGTTACAGTCCTTGATCCCGTGAGCATAAACCACCCTTCCTCTCTACTAAATAACATCAAACCCAGAATTTATCTTACTTCACTTACTAAAATATACTGGGTTTGGCTTTTGTGTTTTCTAGGTGAAGATGCAAGCTCTTTTTGCGCCAGTTCAGTGGAACAATATTACAGCTGGAATATTGGGAAGAGGAGGGCAGCTGAGGTAATCCTCTCCTCCTGTGTTTCATAAGTAGTCATTAGGTACACAAGAAGGATTTCTGAATTTTTTTGAACCTTCCTTGTTGTTGGCTGATTTGTTTTCTGAAGCAGTCCCTTGCATTTTAAAGGGAAGCATTCCTTCCTGCAGGATGTGTGTCCAGGTAGTGATCCAGTTTATTGTTCAGAGACTTTCTCAAGCAGAAGGACTCCGAAGGTCATTTTTTTGATTGATTCAAAGTAAGATGGTTTTGAAGCATTTTAAAAAATCAGAATTTTTGCAGATTGTCCTGTTAGCTCTTTATCCTCATCACTCCTCTGGGGCATATTATGGTCATGGGGATTTTACCCAACATACTTTTTGTGAGATTGTGCCTGTTTTCTTCAGGAAGAGGATTGAGGGATCTGATATCAGTAATGCCAATGCTGAAATAGATTGTCCCTTCACCAAAGATAAGTATTTCAGTTAATCTGGACCTTTTTGGTTTGTGGTTGTGTTATTTCCCTCTGTTTTTTCAGAACTTTTGTCATCTTGCTATGGAGTTCTATGGGGAAGATGTTAAAACTGATTAGACCTTCTGCTGCTGCCAACTTTAATCATTTAAGAGATTAACCAGAATTTTGAAAAGGCTGTTTTGCTCTAGTGGACTTCTTGCACTATGCCATCTTAGGTGTTACGTGGGAGATGAGAAGTTTCAAGTCAAGACAAATGTGTCTAGGCCCCTGTAAACACTCCTTTTCTTGAGGTTTTGTTTGGATGACAAAGCAGAGTTTAAAGGACCTGCCTACAACTGCCTGATACCAGGATTAGGACCATCTCCCACATCTGTTTTTCCTCATCATTCTGAGAAAATCGTGTTCCTTCTGTTTTCCTCACACCCTGATTTATTGTTCTGGACCATAGTTAAGCCTTAAGGATTTTAGCCAGTGTCGGTGAGCTTTCCCTTTGGTTTGTCACAGTGGCAACGAGCAATGACAGTGAGAAAGATCCTACAAGAAATCATAGAGAAGCACCCCAGGTTTCACAATATTACACCGCTGAAAACAAAGCACGTGGTGCACTGGTGTCGATGCCACGGCTACACTCCGCCTGACCCCGAGACCTTGCGGAACGAGGAGGACTCGATTGAAGACGTGTTGACACAGATAGACAGCGAGCCAGGTGAGTATGGTGGACACCAGTGCTGCTCCTTCAGGAGAAGGAGATTCTTTCTGTAACTTCATTCACGTGGGAATAACAGAAGTTGGAGACTGTGAGGGCAGGCGTGTAAATGAGGCTGTCCCATGTCCCTGTCAATCCTGATGTTTCGGGGGCCTCTTTTGGGTTTTGTTGTGCTTTGAAAGCTCAGAGTAGATAGATCTTACTGAGAGATGATTCTTGCCCCACAGTGTAATCATTTATAAGCGGGCACACAAACTCAGCACAGGGAGTAATGACATTTCTGCCCTTGGGTGAGCTTAGCCTCTGTTAAGACTTAGCATGCAAACACTCTGAATGAGTTCAGGTACAATAAAAAAAGCCAACTAAAACCTGGCAGTGGCCAGTGTGCAGCTCAGGGGGGTTAATTCACCTCCAAAAGTGAGGTGAATTGGCCTGTGCAAAGCTTCACATTCTGTTATTCCATCTGCTACGTTATTCCACTCTGAGATCTCCAAAGTCCATTTTAGGATCTATTAGACATACACCTTTAATTTCATCCGTTCTTCACAGTTAAGCTCCTTTGTTTCACCTTCAGATAATCCCTTTCTCAAAGCTGAATGTTTCTCTGTTCTGATCACACAGGGATTTAAGGTATTTCACAGAAGTGTATGGCTTTGATTACTCTTTGCTAAGTCTGGCTCTGCATTGCAGTTGTTGAAGGTGGAAAGGAACATCCACCTTTTAGGTTTTTTTATCTAAGTAACCAGATTTGCGTTTGTCTTTGAAGAAAAGAATCTGTTGGTTGAATAGCTTTCTGCTAAAGGTTTTACTGCCTCATTTTGAGCGTGCAAAGAGGTTACCCTTTTGTAATTCCACTACGAATCTGTCTTCTGATTTTTCTTAAACAGCATGATACTTGTCGCAGTGTAAAAGGTCGTGTAGCGCTACGTGGTGCCTACACAGTAAAAACTCAATTTCTCCAAGCAAGTTGAAGAGCATCAGACTGCTTTGCTAGTTGTCAAAAACCATGAGAATGTTTAGGAGACCTGGTTTTGTTTGAAACGCAGCCTTCTCGGTTGGGGCAGGGGCAGGAGGAGGGAGAGGAGACCCTGAGTGTCACAAGGATATAATTAGAAGGCTGTATTCGGTAGGAACGACAAAAATAACTTCCAATTACCTTAATTTCCTACCATATTTTGAGTGTGCATCTGTTTATAAACAGCTCTCCATCACTTCTCATGTGTTTAATTGATTGCTGCTTTTTCAGAATGCCCTTCATCTTACAGCAGTGGTGAGGAGCTGTGCCGAAAACTAGAGGAACTACAGCAGTTTCTGAAACGAGAACCAGAACACGAAGAGGAAGTAGATATCCTGAACTTTAGTGAGCCGTTAAAAGTAAACATTAAGAAAGAACAGGAGGAGAAACAAGAGGAGATGAAGTTCTACTTGGCTTCCTTGCCTGCATCGGAGTTCGTGAGGGACACTGCAGAGAAGGTAACAAGTGAATCGCAACGTTAGGAAGAACTGTTGTTGAGGTAGTTGTGGTCTGACATTTATTTCGTTGCTTTTCTTTCATCTCTATGGGCCTCTGGATGCTTTATGAAAGTTTTTATAAATGCCCTGGAAAAATTGGACCTTCTGACCCGTGACGCTCAGCTGGCCAGTGCTGGTAGGAGAAAATGAAGCATGCCAGCTGGGAGATCAGAGTAGCTGAAATGAGAGCCCTGTTGCAGAGCTTAGTACCAGGAAAATCACCCTGGAAGGCTAGAAGCCAGAGGAAATGGGGGAAGAGAGGCACTAGCACCGCATTCCTTCTGTCCCATCACGTGAAAGGTTCAGACTTGTTGCTCAGACCTGTGCTGTTTAATAGCAGCTCCTGAAAAGGCATTGAGGTAAAGCTTAGACCACAGCAAACTTCTCTACTGCTTGGATTTCTTCCCTTTGGTCAAATTAGGGTAAAAGATAAGGGATAGGGGAGTCTTCTGTCACAGCAGCAGGAAGGAAAGATAGGAGACTAGCTCAGCTTGTAGGAAAGAGGGCTTGTTATTCTACCAGCAGAGACAGGAACAGCAGGAGGGGCTTGCATGTGGCAGTTGTGGGAGCAAGGAGGGATCTCCAGCTCAGATGCTGGCATCAAGGGACAAAACTTTGCTTCTGCAGTGAATCTGGTCCCTTGCTGCATAGGTGGCAAGGGCACGGTCATGATGAGAGTGAGACTGGGGGAGAAAACACTCTTTTTGATGTGGAACTTTCATGCCAGGAGTACTGTTTAAAGTGGTTTCACTTGCCATAGTTAGGTGCGGGGAAGGTGATGAATAGATGGATTGAATATACCTCCAGTCCTAAACTGGAGCTTCCATTCTTGGTCCAAAGGTAGCCAGTGCAGCCTGTCTTTTGTGTGGACATTCTGAAACAAAAATTAAAACCTCCTTGAGAAGCATTTCTGCAGGCTCTTCTAATGGTCAAGCTTCATTGTCTCCAGTTGTTTATTTAAATGAAGCTTGAGATGATATTGCTGCTGCAGTGTTTGCTCGCTTGGTTAACTGCCCTTTGTAATAGATTTTTTTGGTTTTCCTGTTAATCTCATTCTCATCTTATCTGTAGTACAATGTGGGTTATTTGATGTCCTAATTTTTTTTGTTCTCTCCTGTTTTATAGATAGGGATTTCTTTTCAGCCTGCTGAGGTACAAAAGAATGTTTATGCATCAGTAATAGAAGATATGATTTTAAAGGTAAGAAATTACTTCACAATAAGAACTTCATTGGAACTTTATTAACCCAGTAATGTAGAAAAAAAGGATAGATTGTCCATATTAATGTGCACTCATCAAATCAGGAGGTGCAGAGTCTGATGCCTTTTTTTGTGCATATATAGAAAGATAGATAGCTGGCCAGAGAGAATCATACGCTGTGCGTGTGTTTCCAGCTTTTAACTGACTTGTTGGCTTGGACACAGAGGAGTCATTTGCAGATTCTCACCCCCAGTGCAATACCAACTCACTCTGTAACTTTGAAAGTACCCTTTACTTTGTCCTCCCTTCAGAACTGGGGGGAATCTGCCAAGAGTTCTCTAAGATTTGGTTATTTTATACAAGGTTAGCTATTTTTTTCCTAAATACTTGGGTTCCTTTTTGCTTGGGTTGTCTCTGCTGGCAGACTGCTGAATTCCTGCAGACAGTAGCAATTTCTGCCTCAAACAAGAAAACATTTCTCTATCATAACCACTGCTGGAAAAACAAGAGGGTTTTTTACCAAAGCTTTGAGCGACGAAGTGGAGTTCTCAGGTTTGGACTGAAATCTAACACAGATCATTTTTAGCAGTGCTTTCTGTATTTCGAGCCAAAGACAATTTTGGGGGTTGTTTATACAGGCTGCTGCTTACCAGAAGATGAGTTTTACAAAAACTAATTGATTCCAGGTTACACTCACCTTGCATGCACACTTCTGCCGTGCTCTCTTACTATAGTTGAACTTGGATACAGATCCATTCACTTCTAGACACAGACTGTAACCATCAGATTGCTTCATTATAACTGTAGAGTTACGCCAGCTTTCCTGACTGAACGTCCCAGAAACCTCTGCTCTGGTCTTGATGCAGGCCCAAAAAGCCAAGAACCTTAATTAACTTTTGATTAAACCTCATTTAAGCCAAGTGTGTAGGGCATACGGCTGCTTTCTGTTTGTGTCCAGGCTGGGAGGAAGGTTTTTGTGACAGCATCTTGACGTAAGCCTGGTGACCCCAGGGAGCTGATGATCTTGGAGGTCTTTTCCAGCCTCAGAAATTCTGTGATTCTGTGAGTGGCTGACAAGCAGATACCAGCTCCCAGGAGAGGATCTGGAATCTGACAGGTCCGAAACAAGCTCTAGCATGTGAGAAGGAGGGCCCTAAAATGCCCTGGAGCATTGGATCCACCCTGCTGCACACACACTGCTCTGCAGGTCCGGGGGGAAACCAGGCTGGGCAGTTGCAGTCTGAGCTCTGTGCATCTCTAGGTCTCTCTCTTCCTGTTAAATGTGCTCAGTCCTTATTACTGCACTAAGAAAACTTACCTGGGCATCTTGAACTGCCCCCTGCCGATGAAGCACAGGATTGAAGTGAGCTGGAATTTCTGCTGCTCTTACACCTTGAGCAAACAGCATGTTCCTTCTTCTTTATGATGCTGTCCCCTAACGTTGTCTGTTGTCACAGGCCACTGAACAGCTTATGAGCGATATCCTCCGGCAAGCGCTGGCCGTGGCGTACCAGACAGCTCCTCACAACAGGTACTTCCCTCTTGGACCACTTGGGCCAGCACTAAGGGCTGAGCTGCTCGAGGAATTTAGTCAGATTTTGTGTGGCTCAGACCCTGGGAGTGAGGGGATTTATCAGTTATGTCCTGGGAAGATCCAAGCTGCATGAGGGAGTTAGCTCCAGAGTGGCAAAGGATGGAAACAGACAGCATTAAAAGCTGAGGCAGGATTCTCTGCTGTTGTCACACTCAAAAGCAGAGATTATTCTCTTCTTTATATAAGGTCATCTCTATTTTACTGATATACTTTTCTCTGGCTCAGATACTGAGTGATTTTTATGGTAACGATTAGGCCACGTTTTTATTTTGGTTCAGGAGCATAATTTGGGATAGCTTGAAATAGAAAAAAAAAAAAATCCCAAAACTACAAGAAAATGGTTAGTTTCAATATTTACTTGTATGGAATACGTAAATATTTACATAATATTATTAAACAAGTATGAATGTTATATATAGAAATATATACACATAGTATGTGCTATAGAAGTTTGAGAATTAATACTTCAGCACTTGATTTTCCTGCCCCAGTGCCCAAGATGTTTCCCCCCCTGTCATTTGAGAGCGGACTTTTTGTGCCATGACACTTTAATGCTTTTCATGTGTTGCTCTAGCACTTGCTCTTTTACCCTTTAATTGACTTTTCTCCTTCCTTCCCATTAGTAAATTTATTGACTTGCTGCTTTATGGACACTTGTCTTTTTATGTGTTATCATATCCTCTCTGATGCATTCCCTGCAGGACTCCGAGAGAGATCACAGTGATGAATATTCACAAAGCCATCTGTAATATCCCCTTTCTTGACTTCCTCACAAACAAACATATGAAGATACTAAATGATGAACAATGAAATAGAGCAGAGAAGATGCTACAGGAAAGGTGGATTTATGACTGAAGTTGGGTTGACAAATCCAGTATTTCTGTAGGACACTATTATATACATTTATAACATTGGGCTACTAGATTGTTACCTCCAATTAAAGATGCACCTTAATGCAACAAAACGATGCTCTGTTCCAAATCAAGTTGTTAAATGTCAGTGTTTACTTGGTAAGTGTACGTTCAGTGGCTGAACAACCATTGTCAGTTTGCATCGAGTTGCTAGCTGGAGAGACTCCACAGACCTGGTCCCTCTGAGACAGCTGGATTGGGGAGATTGAGCCGTGTTCTTTAAGAAAAGAAATGATGCTTTTTGATGTAGTCAGTATATATATGAGTTGGAACAGTTGCTTTGACACTCTGAAGATGAGAAAAGTCAAAGGCAGCTTTTAAAGGGGAGTGGTTTGAGTGGCCGGGTGGGTTGGTTGGTTAGGTTTGGGTGCAGGGGAGCAGAAGGCTGATGGCTGCAACAGATTCTGCCAGTCCTGCTCAAGCATGATGTATGTGACTGAGAACGCAGCTGGGTACGCTGGGCATTCGCTTATTCAGCTCCGTGTCACCTAACCAAATTCCTTGCCTCTCTAGAGAAGGTGTCAGATGCCACCTTCCATAGTCACCTCAGAAAGGATAGACTGGCACATGCTCCATCAAGAACAAACCATAGTCAGGCTTGGTAGGACTTGACTGTCCTGCCTAGCAAAGGAGAGGAGCAAGGACAGTATTGATGTTTGTGAGCTTGGACTGGCTGAACCCCTTTGCTTGCCCAGTGAGTGTCTCTTCAGGTTGCTGGAAGGTTTGGAGAGTGCTGGAGGGCAGGTGACCAGCGATGTTGTACAGGTCTTAATGTTTTGACAGCATTCACTAATGATCAGCCTGGATTGTGAAGTGCTGTGGGAGCAACACCTCTTTGGCTTAAATCCAACACACAGAGAGTCCTGATAGAATCAAAAAAAAAAAAAAAAAAAGAAAACAAAACAAAAAATCAGAGATTTGCTGCTTGTGGGGAGCTCCTCTGATGTCTTGACTGCAGCAACAAGTTCTGCTGCTAACCCCAGCACTTACCTGTCTCAGGCACATCACTGGTGTAGGAGACATGTCTGCAGCCTGGCTATCGACACCTTGCTGAAGGAGGCTTCACTGACAACATCCTGACCGCCCCACATCCACCACCCCTTTGTCCTGCCCCATGGGTGCTTGCTACTAGTGTGAATAGGCCATTGTGAAGTCGGTGGGGCTCCCGTTGGACCGTCGTGCTTTCAGGGTGCTTGTTTTGTGAGGCAGTGCTGTCGTGGGTGGAGCATGGGTCAAACAGCCAGAACCTCCTATGTGCTGATCTCAGCTGGGTCTCTGATCTGCTGCATGGCCTTTGATTTAATCACTCTGTGCCTCAGTTTCCCCATCTCTGAGCATGGGGAGCAGGATACCTACCTCACAGGGGTGTACTGAGGCCTCGCTCTTGTTGGTGCAGTGCTTTGACAATACAAAGCCTTTTATAATCATTAAACTACAGTTACCTTTCCTGGCCTGGGGTAGGAACAGAAATCTTCAAAATGTTATCTTTTGGTGCTTTTTTTGGGGCTAGAAGACAGGTGATGGTCATTCCAGTACGTGTGCAGGAACTGTGGAAGATGGTTCAGTTAGAGGGTGGTTTCAGGCTCCTGAGGAGAGCAGCGTGGGTTTGCTGCAGTCCTTAAACTGCAGGAGGTACCACGTACCTCCGATGAGATGCTGCCTGTCTTCTTCACCTCAAACAAACCCAGGGTCTGCAGGAAAGCCCCTCTCAGCCCATGGGAGCTAACTGGGGAGGGTGTTATGGTTCGCTTGAATAGAAGAGGGGCAGAACCTGACCATTAAATCTAGGAAATGGGACCAATGGATGAAATCCCAATAGCATTCGGAGAAGGACTTAAATGCCCCCTAGAAAGGGCATTTCGGATGCTCTGGATTCCAAAGCTAATCCCAGCTCACTGGCGTGAGCCGGGCGCGGGATTGCCCACGCAAGCCAAGATTTTCGGCTGAGGTCAGCGTGAAGGAGCCGAGCAGCGCTGAGAGTACGTTTGATCTCGGTGTTGGGAGGAACCCAGGTAGCTGGGGAACTGCAGGTCCACGCTTCGTAGGCCATTGTGAACTCCAGAGTCTGTCCTGCTTTCAGACACCCCTGCGCACAGCTTATACAGAAGAGAAGGGCATTTTCAAGCTGTCTGTCACCGTGGCTCTGACAGCCCGAGGGTTGTGTGGGAACAGCCTTTCGGGCAAATTTGGTCGTGCTGTGATCTTCTTTCCAGCCCCCGTCTCTTGTGGGCTTAGTTTCTGGGATTTTGATACGCCCCGAGCAGCTCTTGAGGATGCAGGAGCTCATCTTTGGGCGTCTTGTTTGCAAATTGTGGCTTCTTTGCCTGTGTCCTGCTTTTCTGTGAGGAGTGGAGTTGCAGAATGAGTCCTGAACCTGGCTCTGAAGCAGGCAGGTAAATGCCCCGTGTTCTTAACAGGGCTCTTGCAGTAGAGATCCGTTGCTACAGTTCTGAGCAACCACAGGTTATTCTCCTAGGAGATTCTATATTAATAATACATAAAATTTACTGAAGAAAAATACAAAGCTGATAGAAAATAACACGCGTTTAGTCCTTCAGATGTAGGAAATGTTTGCAACAAGTTCTTTGACTTAGAAAAAGCAGTGGGAGAAAATCTTGTCGGCGAGAAGCTCCTGTGAGAATTGCTTGGAGGTGGCATTAGAGGTTGTGGAATTTCACGCGCCGGTTGAGGTGTGTGTGGAACGCTGCAGACGATACGGTGCGTTGAAACCTTACCGGTGTGTTTCTCTGGCTTTCTTAAGAGTCTTGATACAAGTTAAAGGTATCTTTACAAATACTGCCCCTATTTGTAATGCTGAGTGTTTAAATCCTTCATGTTATCTGTATTATACTGTATAATTGTGTAAGATACGTACGTTTACAATAAATTCTTTTATTAGCTGTGCTGGGATTGTCTTGACTGTCACTCGGAGTCCTTTCTCCAAATCCACGGGTTTTTAGTGCTTGTTATATTCAGAATGTTTTAGTTCTGGATTAAAAAGGGTAATTGTGGAATTAATCTGAGGGAAAAGGTTGGGGTTTTTTTCCTCTTTTTCTAGTTATCTGTACAAACTCTTGATTTCAAAGGCTGGGGGAAGGGAACTCAGGAGCTCCTCCAACTTCTCCCCCTCCAGAGCAGCTTTTTTAAACAGCAAGTAACTGGTTTGTGTGGTAGATTGAAAAGTGTGGTGGGTTGACGTTGGCTGGCTGCTAGATGCCCACTCAGCCCCTCACTCCCCTTCAGCAGAACAGGGGGAGAAAATAAGATGAAAAAGCTTGTGGGTCAAGATAAAACCAGGGACATCACAGGCCATTTACCAACATGGGCAAACTGGAGTCAGCGTGGGGAAAATCAGTTGGAACTTACTGCCAGTTAGAATAGAGTCGGATGACGGGAAACAAAGACAACAGAAAAAAACCCCACCTTTCCCTCCAGCCCGTCTTGTCTAAGACTTGACTTCAGTCCCTCATTCCTGAGCCTTGCCTCCCAGCTGCAAGAGGGGCAGGGGAAGGGAGGGTTGCCCTTAACGGTCCCTCTTTGCCAGTCCTTCCTCCTCCTCCCTACCTTAAGGATGCTCTCACAGGGGCTGTCTCCTCCCAGAGACCCCACAACCCCCCTGCTGACTCCTGGGCACAGGCACCCCATACAAAAAATAACGGAAAAAAGTAAAAAACCCTCATCTCCGTTTTCCTCGGGCTCTGGGGAGGAGCTGCAGGTGGCTGGGGGCAGATTTAACGCTCTGTTGTCTTTGCAGAACTCATTCTTTATGTTGAATCCATGAAGTGCCTCCTAAGTGAGCACATCTGCACTGCCTTTACACGGCCAGAGCCAAAAAAATGATGATGTGGCCAAGGAAGGCTGAATGTGGGCTGGGCCCCAGAGGCAGACCCCCCCCCGATGCTTCCCCTCCTGGCTGCCCTGGTCCTCCCCTTGTGCTCTGAACACCTCTCCAGGACATACAGCATCCTTTAGGTTGGAAAAGACAAGAGTCCAACTGTTAACCTGGTACTGCCAGGTCACCACTAAACTATGTCCCTTGGCACCACAGCTGCGCAGCTTTTAAAGCCCTCTAGGGATGGGGACTCCACCCCTGCCCTGGCCAGCCCATTCCAGGGCCTTACAGCCCATCTGGGGAAGAAATTTTTCCTCATGTCCAACCTCAACCTTCCCTGCCACAATTTGAGGCCATTTCCTCTTGTCCTATCACTTGTTACTTGGAAGAGATGGACACAGCCTGGCTCCAGCCTCCTGGCAGGGTGTTGTTGGGAGTGAAAAGGTCTTCCCTGAGCTAAACAACCTCTCCAGGCTGAACGACCCCAGGTCTTTCAGCCATTCCTCCCTTCACCAGCTCCATTACTCTTTGGGTGTGCTCCAGCACCTCAAGGTCCAGCTTGTGAGTGAGTGGGCCAAAACTGAACCCAGTATTCGAGGCGTGTGCCCAGTACCAGTGTCACCAGGGCCCAGTACAAGGGGACAGTCACTTGCACCACCTGACACTGGTCAGATGCAGCATGCCCAGCCGCTTTAGAAAAGCTATTTTCACCCAGAGCTGGTGCAGGAGCAAGTGGTGTGTCTGGGTCCTACCTCCTCCTTCCTGTCCTGGTGACGCCAAAGCCTTTGCCACCAAGAACAACATCCCTTCTGTGCCATTCCTGCCCTGGAGCAGAAACAGCTTCTGCTGAATTCTGAATTCTTCCAGACTCTGGAGAGAATCGGTGTGAGGCAGAGGTGATACGTTTGCATTTGACTCTTCACCCTCCAAGAAATCAGTGCAAAGAGAAACGTGCACTTTTATGAAAGCAGGCGAATCATCGATGTGCTGCTTGTGAAGTTTTTGAGTTCAGGTAACAAGAACTGCCCTGAGTAATTAAGTATTTTCTGCACCACAGCTTCCCTGGAGCATGTGGAAGTGCAGGTGTTCATAGCTCCCTGGCAGAGCTGGCACAAAACTCACTCTCAGCACCTCGGCGTGCCAGGTCTCAGCAAGATGGAATGCAACAAGCACGTTCAGTGTCACCTTAGAGGTAGTAAGTGATAGTAACACTTCAGGTACAAACCCTTCCTTTTAAAAGTTTTTTTTTTATGCGTCAAATAACCCTGGTTTGCAGCGTGATTCACAGTTGGAAAGCCTCGATGGGCTTGGACGTCAACCCAGAACAATCGGGAAGACAAATACTGGTGTGAGAGCAGCGCTGGAAGCAGTCCTGGCACTGACTCCCTGGAGCCTGCAAAACCTGTGGAGATTTGCCCTCTTCAGAAGAACTTGGAGTGATGATCTCAATGGTTTGTTGCAGACACCAGCAGCTGGTTGCATCACCCCGTCCCTTGCAGGGGTAAGTACCTGCTCGGTTTTCCTTCCGTCATCCCTCTGGTAGTTGGAGCCAGGCAGCAGCTTTGGCTTTCTCTTGGAAGCCTTCTGAGCTAGAAGAGCTGGCATCACCCTGTCTGGGAAAGTTGGTTGTACCTTAAGCACCTTTGCTCACTGAAATGTTCTTGGGAGCAGCTGTGAAGCCATGGTCTCCATTAAAACTCAAAGGTAACATTGTTCTCCTGGTGACCCACCTGAGATGGCAGAGTGGGGTTGAGGTGAAGCACGAGTTGCTTGTCTCTTTCTGTTAACAGGGCACAGTGTGGGCAGCGCTGAGGGGAGTCGTGAGATCGCGGCACCTGCATCAGAGTAGATCTAGCCTCTCTTTTTAGGAGGTCAGGTGGTGGTAGGAATAGAGAGAATGGATCAAAACTAGAGGTGGGTAGATTCAGATTGGACATTAGGAAGAATGGTGAGACACTGAAACAGGTGAGACACTGGAACAGGTTGCCCAGAGAGGTGGTGGAAGCCCCATCCCTGGAAGTTTTCAAGGCCAAGCTGGACAGGGCTCTGAGCAACCTGCTCTAGTGGGAGGTGTCCCTGCCCATGGCAGGGGGATTGGAACTGGATGAGCTTTAAGGTCCCTTCCAGCCCTGATGATTCTATGATTCTGTCTGTCTGATAGTGCAGCATCGGTGTTGCACTATCAGACCCTTTTCCCCTTCGTGCTGACAGACAGCTCACTGAATAGTTGGCTTTCCCTTCGGAACCGTCCGGGCAAAACCCTGTCAGTGATGACAAATTCTGCAGCGTGAGAGCTCTCCTTTGGAAAGCAGCTGCTCTTTCAGATCAGTTGGGCCATAGCTTGAAATGTGCCTTGGAAGCCAGGCTTGCTGGGGGGCTGTGCCCCTAGATAAGCTGGAGGAGTAAGGAACTGACTGCTGGTGGCTGTGAGCATGGTTGGGCATCTCCCCGACACCTTGCCTGGTGTCCCCTGTGGCCTGCATGTGCAGCCGTGCGAGAGAGAAGTGCAGTGACAAATTGTCCTGCAAGGTTGAATACCCAAGGGTTATGTTTTACAGTCAGAAAAAAATAAAAAATAAGGGAAGGAACCAATAGCCAAAATACATTTTAATTTATTAAATTAAATCCAGTCCATTTGATAAAATACAAGCTTATTACATCACCAGTTTGTTCACAACTGGCTTGACATTTTTTTTTCTTAAGAAATACATTGAATTAAGAAGAGAGACTGAATAGACAATTTATCCTTTTTTTTTTTTCTTTTTCATTTTCTTTTGTTTTCTTTTTTTTTTTTTTTGCTGTTCATAAAGTTCAGGATTGAAATCAATTTAAATTGTTTGAACAAAACGGTTAAAAACATTATAAAGAGATTAAACGAGCAGCTTGGACTCTTAGAAACATTTAACATGCAAAACCTTTACTACAGCTTGAATGTTTCAGATGAATTTGTTGGGGAAAAAAGAAAAGTAATGTCCTGAAAAATTATTTTGGCAAGCACTGGTATTATTGTAGGCTCCTCTGGGTCCGAGCACCGTCCCTTGTCCCAGCTAAACGCAGCTTACTGTACAAGTTGCCTGTTCTCGTGGTTGTGTTGGGTCATCCTAGCAGAGCAGAGGTGGCACCCTGAACTTCTCAGGTAATGCAGCGAGAAGATGCTGTCTGCCGTATTCCAGATACGATCCACGTGCCAACGGTTCACAAACTGTTCCGGTGGGAATTACCAGCAATGCAGATACGTCTGCAGAGTCCCCAGAGTTCATTACATTTGCTTTAGACTTCAGCTAGTAGGAAGGTTAAGAAAAAAACCCCAAACTCCTGTGTTCAAGTCTATTTCATTACAGCTGAATGAACATCTGATCACTGCTCAAGTCTGAGGGGAGTCTCCTTTCATTCTAGCCAACACATTTGTGTGTTGCAGACACATAAAGTGAAAGGTTTCCCACTTTCTCCCCCCCAGTAATTAGTAAACCCATGAAATAAGCAGTAAACTAATTATATTGCATAACTGGTTGAGATGGAAACTGTAAACCCACTATAGTCTCAAAGAACAAAAGCTAGAAAATAGTTTCTTAAAACACAGCAAAAGTTAAATGTGCACCAATCTTAAAAAAAAAAAAAAGAAAATAGACTCAGAATGGCCTATCTTAAAAAGAAAGGATGTCTTACATTCTACGTTACATTTTCCTTTGAGTTTTGAAGTTCTGTTTGTTCCTAGCATGAGCATTACCAATAGACAGGCAATAATTTAGGAATTCCAAGGCAATATTTCTCACCTTGCATATGCAAAGAGTTAACATTTATTAAAAGTAGAAGCGTGTCCTTTTCATTAAAGGATCGCAGATCGCTTTAGGTAAAACCCATATACAATATTTACACCCCCAACAGCTGTACAAATTACATCAGTATCTTCGATCCTCTGGAGCCCGGGAGGTGCCCAGACAACTGTCCTGTGTGATCCTCTCTGGACCAGGCTGGTGCATCCCTGTCAGGGTTGTCTCCTGAAGTTCAGTCCCCTCGTGCTCCTGCATCAGCCCCACCAATTTTGGAAATACCCAGATTTCCAGCCTTAAAGCCCCGAGACACCGCACGTGCCAGATTGAGTTTAGAGTTCCATGAGGCTGGTTTCCTCCAGCTTCTAAAACAAGCCTGGAAGTTCAGACCGGCCCCTTTGACGCTGCAATTTCCGGCGATGCCATCTGAGGTCCTATTTCCAAAACCCCTTGAGAAGCTCAGAAGTCTTTCACTGGCCTCCTTAGAGGGTGCTGCTAAATAAAACTCTTCATGGTTTTAATTACCCACTCGGCTTGCGCTTGTTTTCCTTCCCCCTGCTTACTTCAGCATAGGGATGTTGCCTGCGATGCTGCCGGTGCTGCCCAAAGTCAATCTCCTAACATGACTCTGCCAGCTGGCAGGGTAATGAACCTGCTCCCGTGAAAAACTAGGTCGCTCCTCGCAGAGTGTTTTGCCAGTTCTGAACCAGGAGCTTGGTCTGTTGTGTTAACAGAAAGAGTGTGTGTGTGCGCGCGCGTCCTTCATCACCGGAGCTGCTTTTGATAACACCGCTTCTCTGATCTTAACACTCCTCATGAGAAATTGCATAGTGATACAGCTGAGCAGAGACGCCGCGTTGAAGCTGCCTGGGTGTGAGGAGGCTCCGGGTTCACACGTTGAGGATCCGTGACGGCGCCTGGAAAACAGCAGAAGGGTTGGGGGAGAACCTGGTCTTCACCTCTGGGATCTAGTGGGGTGAGGGGGGAGAGAAACGTTAGTGCGACGCAGAGTGCAACTGGTCCGGAGAGTTTGAGGGGTCTGGAGAGTTGTGACCATCTACCCGCTGTCCCCAGTAATGTGCCAGCCAACAAGCGCTCACTCTTGGCTGGGTGCCGATGAGACCGCCCTCGGCACACAGGGCAATCCAAGGGCGCGTGTGGTGCTGCAGCCACCGAGGAGGGGCTTTGTTGTAACCCAGCCCTTGGCCCTTGAGGTGTGTGGCAGGGCAGGGGATGGGGGATAACCAATGCAGAAGCCAGCCTCGGCAAGACAAAGAGCTGCCCTCTTCACAAAGTGCCCCTCTGGCACATCCAACATCACAACAAGCTGGACTGGTGCTGGATTTAAGTGAGAGGAATTACAGCAGTGTCTGGTCCTTAACCTTTTGGAGAATGTCACCCATCAGAACGCTCCACTCTAATGCTTTATGAGGCCACAAGCTACGTGTGCTGTGAGCACACAGACCTGGAGTACCCAAAGGAGAAAAACTGGTTACTGGCCATGCCAGGCTGTGAAACTGCAAACACTCTGATAAGGTTGTAAACTCCTCAGGCCTGGAGGAAGGGTAGAGATGACAGAGGTTGCTCTCTGATGTCTGTGGAGTCAGAATTTCATGCAGTCTGCAGCTTGCTGTGGTTGTACTGAAGCATGAAGGCACCTGGCTGCTTCTGTCTTCTCTGATGCTTAAAACCCAAAGGATTTGACACAGGACTGGCCTTGGTTGTGCATCCAGCCCAGGACTCTGGCTGAATCTGGCCATAAAACATGGAAGGGTAGAAAGCTTTGCTGGCTGCTGAGTATTCTGATGGCACATCCGAGTAGAGAAAGAAGAGCAAGACCGCAGGCAAAGACAGTATCAGGAAAGTTCTTGTTCTGGTGGTGGTTGTTGTTGCATTGTTCTGATTTTTCTGTTGCTCTGGGGATACATCTGTCATGCTAAGGAACAAGAGTTGTGTCACAAGCGACCTGGGCACAGCTCAGGAGCTGGGGAGAACTAGCAGTCTAAGCCCCCATGCAGGCTGGCAGGACACAACGTAAACCTGATGCCCCCTCGTCACAGAGTTAAGAGAATTACAGAATCATAGAATGGTTTGGGTTGGAAGGGACCTTAAAGCTCATCTAGTTCCTTGTCATGGCAGGGACACCTTCCACTAGACCAGGTTGCTCAGAGCCCCATCCAGCCTGGCCTTGAACACTGCCATGGGGCATCCACAGCTTCTCCGGGAAACGAGTTCCAGTGCCTCACCACCCTCAAGGTAAAGAATTTCTTCCTAGTATCTCATCTAAAATCTTCTCTCTTTCAGTTTAAAACTGTTACCCCTGCTGCTAGCACTGCACTCCCTGATAAAGAGGCCCTCCCCATCTTCCCTGTAGGCCCCCTATAAGTACTGAAAGGCCGCTATAAGGTCTCCCTGGAGCCTTCTCTTCTCCAGGCTGAACAACCCCAACTCCCTCAGACTGTCCACGCAGGGGAGGTGCTCCAGCCCTCTGATCATCTTTGTGGCCTCCTCTGGACCAGCTCGAGCAGGTCCACGTCTCGCTTACGCTGGGGGGTTCCAGAGCTGGACACAGCACTTTAAATGTGGTCTCATG
>JAAGNO010010861.1:7221-22170 GCA_033439905.1 Ceryle rudis
CCCACACAGGAACAGATCCAGGTGGGGCTTGAAAGTCTCCAGAGCAGGAGACTCCACAGCCTCTCTGGGCAGCCTGTTCCAGGCTCTGTAACCCTCATAAGCAAAGAAGTTTCTCCTCATGTTGAGGTGGAACTTTCTGTGTTCCAGTTTGTGTCTGTTGATCCTCATCCAGGGCACCACTGAAAAGAGAGACTGGACCCTTCTACTTGACACACACACTTCAAATATTTGTCAACATTAGTAAGATCCCCTCTCGGGTCTCTCCAGGCTCAGCAGAAGGTGGGTTTAACCTAACAGCCCAGAGGGTTAGCGCAGGTACAAGCACATCAGAATTAGCATCCAATGGCAGACACTGAGACACAGCCAGAATCACATTTAGCAAACTGTTCCTTCAGCGCAAACTGAAGACGTTCCCATAAATGGGAAATCGGCCCAAATCCAGACCTGAGCTGACACCTCTTGATCACAGACAGGAAGATACTCTGCCACTGACTCTTAGTTTTACTACTACACTCCCCCTCTTCAGAGATATATTCTTTGTGCTCTATGTCTGGGCATACAGAGTGTTTGATGAGGGTGGGAGGTACCAGGTTATCCTTCTAACAGAGCAGCAGACCAGGAAGAACTGTGTTTCAAACTGGAGAAAGGGAGCTGGTATCAAAGATGATTATTTTTTTCCCAATATATAATGGGCACAGGGAGCTAAAGGCAGTAAAACTGAAAGGAAAGGGGGACTGAAAAAAAGAGAAGCATCCACTTCACAGGGATGGTGCTCAAAAGAACGGACTGCTTGAGTTTGGAGACAGGCTGACTCTGCCAGCCATCGTGTATGGCCTCTTCACTTACATGCCCAAGTTACGCGCCTCAGCATTCTCCACGTCATCATCTGGTCCAATCACTTTGACGGCGAGATATTCTTTGCCGTGCTCTTTAACAAAGGAGTCCACCTGCAGCACATGATGTTGCTCCTATGCCAAAGGAAAAGAAAGGGATAAACAGGTAAAATGGGCTCATCCCAGGCTGCTCAGCCTTCTCTTCTTCAAAATGCCAAACCAGATGAGCAACAGCATCTCCCACTTCCACATCTTTACAGCTGGATGGAGCCATCTTACAGGTGCCATTATAGGTAAGTACTGGGATTACAGACTCTGGAAGTCTAGTCACAGGTTGCAAGGGTGCCTGGAGAACAAGAGGTACATGTTTTCCCCACATTTGCCAAGACTGTCACAAGCCAACCTTACTTACATGGTTGTGAATGAAGAGCTGGATTCGTTGCTTTGGGTAATGAAGGTTCCGAAGCCGCAAGAAAAACTGGGATAGGAATGGGGTGGGCTGCTCGATGAAAATGCCGATCAGAATCATTGGCAATGCCTCATCCTACATTCAGTGAGAAGAGGAGAGAAGTGGTGACCTATGTACCACACCACACACACACAAGACCCTACTGTAAGACGTGTCTTGAGAGTTTTGACCAGACATCAGCCTTACCTTAAAACCTGTGAGGCTTCGCAGACCTTCATCACACACCGTGCAGCCAGTCTCAAATGTCCATATTTGAGGAATGTAGTTTCCCAGGTAGTTCAGCTGCAGCTGCAAAAGGCAATTTGCCATGTCAGGCATTACAAGGCAGGGGAGTTTCTTTGCACCTCCCACAGTGTAAGATCACATTTCATCAGACCTTCATTTACCTCCTTCTTGGACTAAAGAATCTGAAAAGCGTGACAGGCTGAGGGTCCAATTACAGGCTGAGCTCTGAACCAGACCCATCTTGCTGCTACAAACCTGGGCCACTTACTGTTTCCAAAGCAGAAGTGCCCACAGGGACAGTCAATATATGGGAAGACAGTAACCGGATGCCCGCGAACCTAAAGGGTCCCTCTGCATCAAGCACATGCCAAATCTTTCTCTGAGGATGCCCACTTACCTTGGTGGGTCCATTTCCATGAATCACCACAGGCAGAGTGTCATATAACAGGTTTCTTGCTCTCACTCGTGAGTTTTCAAACTTGAGAACTACTTCTTCTGGAAATGACAGTGCCATCATGTTATAAGAGGAAGGCTTTTAGCGATAATTAGCAGCACAATGCCTCATTTTTCCTAAATAGCTGACGAAAGATGAAGGCATGGATGTGGAGAACCACGCACAACTAGTTTAGGGGCTACAGACCATACCCAGAAAGGAGAAAAAAACCCGTTCAGAATGATCCTGTGAAATACCAGGAGGATGGCTGGGAAGTTGGGACAAATAATAGAGCTTGTTGGGCTGACGAATACACTTTCTGCTGGGAATTGGCAGAAGCCACACTAAAAGTCGTTCAAAACTGGCATTGGCAGATTGTGCAGAGAGGAACAGCTACTGATGGCCAGGGAGGACTGAGGCCCTTCTCACCTAAACATTCTATGCACATGCTCTCTCTCTTTTTCACCCCTGACAAAGGCCACCCTCCTGGCAGAGATCATCCGAGATGGCTCCTCGACACAACCGCACAAAATCACAGTGGAAAACAGACTAGTACAGATGCAAGCTCCAGTCTACCGTTGTTATCACGAGCACAGGAGCCAAAACCTACACTGCTGTTACCATTTTTCACCTGACTGGAATAAAGATGGAATGGTGCAAGCCTACAAATGGAAAGCGTTAGGCAATAGTGTCAGCTAAGTAATTGAGTCATTTTTACCAGGACTAGCAAAATTAATCAATTAGCAGATGAGAGCAGAAGCCTGGTATGGTCAGCGAGTGCTCACAGGCAGCACCTGGCTGAACCTCACCTTCTCTGGCATTCCAGACACAGTTCTGAAGCAGAAAGACAGGCAAGCCCTAGGCAGGGTTGTGTGTTATTACTTGCACTGAAGGAATCTCCCAGTTTCAATCCCCAAGGCTAATATGATCCGACACGCTTGGAGATCAAAGTGGTAAGGAGGTGTAAGGTGGAAAACCTGACCTGCATTCCTCCAAGTGAAGAGGGAATTGCAATGAGAACCTAGCTGGTCACAAAGGAACTGCAAATACATCCCCAAACTCTGGCAGAGGGTTTTTACTGCAGCTTATTCTGCAGGGACAGGAATTTCTGAAATTGGATCCCTTCAGCCACAACTTTATTTCTGGTGTCAACATGCAGTTGCTTTCCAGGGAGCAATGAGCTTCCTTTTACCATCTCACCTAATGCTCCATTTAGGTTCTGGAAGATCCGGCTTCTTTGGTCTAGACTGATGTTGATACTTTCCTTTAAAAGAATTAGATAAATAACCTCAATTAGAACACAAGTGGGCACCCGTTCTCTCCACATGAGACATCCGACGCTGAGCAAAGATATATCACATTCATACAATCATTTCCATACTCTCCAAGCTGTGAAGCACAAAACACACCCAGCCAATCCTCATTTTCACTCGAATCTGGGACAATTTGCCATTTTCTAAGGCAATTTAAACATATTACATTAGGCAAAACCACGTAAATGAACATTTTAAAGCTGCTATAGGTGTGCCAAGAATAATAATATGCAGCATTACGCTTGCAGCACAGTCATATAAATCCCACGTATAACATGCAGGAATGCCAAGGCAGCAAAAACATCTGCTGTGAAGACAGCTTCTCACCATTTATCCACTGGGCAAGCACTACTCCAAGCACCAGTGTCAAACAAACACAGGAAGGGTGCAAGACCAGCTTGTGCAGTCTTTGTTTTTATCCTCTGCTGCAAGTCGCACTCTGACTGGATTGCTGTCAGACTAAAATCTAGCTCTGACTCAACAGAGTTCAGTGTCCCTTCAGGCATCTCTTAAGACTGATTACTGGAAAGGACAAGCAGGGTGCTAACATCCGCTGTCGAATGCCAAGTCAGTGGAATTAGTCAGCCTTTGTGTGGCGTGGGGCCAGGACTGCAGATGAGAACGTTGAAGGAATGGTTCCTGTGCAAATATCACAGGCCATATTCAGATTTGGAGAAGTAAAAAAGTGCAGCTGTTCTGAATTTTTTTACCAGCCCTGATGGTAAAAAAGTGCAACTTCTTCTCTAATCAGTCTGAAAGCAGTTTCCTATTTTTAATGTTTCCTCTTGACTTTACTGTTAAGACTTCTATGGCGTCCCTCAGGGACAGACTGCGCTGAGTAATGCAGAACTGGGCAGGGACAGCAGAAGCAGAATCACCCTGTGGGCTGGATGATTTGGCCAGAGCACCTCACGGTGCTGGAATGGCAGTGATGCTTTAGGGTCCACTCCAGGCTTCTGTATGATGTCACTTGGCATGCTACTCAGGCTGACACAGATTTCGCTCACCAGGACATGGAGGTGTTTGCTGAAGGCAGTGGCAGCCTCTTTGCTCCAGCAGGGTTACCCACTGTGATGCTACAGTCCCCATTCTGTGGCACAACGGTGGCTAAAAGGCTGTGAATCTTTGTCCATTTCATCACCTTGAATCTTCTCAGGCCTCATCTGCCTCTTTACCCAAAAATGTACTTTAGGGCTAAGTTGGGCATGCCTGAGTCAGCCCTGCACTCCGGGGGAAAGATGCACACCCAACATCTGGGTTTCACACCCTCTGGCAGGAGGCTGGTTAGTTCTGCCACACTCAATAGCTTTAAACATCAGCACATACAGATACTGGTACGAGTTTCCAGTAGGAGTTGTTTTAAGGCATCTATCTTCCCATACACATTTTAAGCTTAAAGATAAAAACTGTTAATAACAGAACAAGGAGGCAGTGGCTAGAATGCAAATTTTCAGAAGGGGAAGTGGGTAACTAGACATACTGCTGGCCTTTTCCATGTAAGGGTGCCAGAGCAGTAACTGAGAGTCAATAAATATGTGATTAACTTATTGTACTGTCAGCAGGGATGCTGCACAGAGGATTAACAGCAATGCTTCTCAGATAATTCCCCCTAATCCTGAAATCTAGCTACATACTCTTTTTTCTGGATCCAAGAAGATATTTGTATAGAAGAGCTGGTCACTGTCATCATCCTGTCCTTTCCACTCCGCCACAAGCTTATTCAGGTTCGGAGCATAACCTATGAAGCCTGTGGGAATAAATATGAGGAGGTGTTTCAACCCGGACAACCAAAAAAGGGAAATACTCCTGGATACACATACGCTCACTTCTTTCACCCAAAGCCTCACTCCACCCTGTGTTGCTGCAGAGGCACACCAGCTTTCAGCACAGGCACGTACAGACCACACTTCCCAGCAGGGAATGACACCAGGAACAAAGCTGTCTTCAGCACCAGAAATGCTCAGATACCCACACCCTGAATGACAAGTCTCACGGGAAAGGGAGAAGGGATTAGGAGCAGGTTCCTATCCTCAACAGGCTATGTCCCCTCCTGTGGGTTAAAGACAGGAGGAGCACCGGTAGTCTTTCCATTATGCCCAGTTACGCACAGGGCTTCAGTTTGCACCACCAGCTGTAAAGATGCTTTCCACAGCTGGTCCCTTCCTACTTCTCCCAAAGGCCTTCTAATAGGAAGAAAAAGCTGAGGGAGGTTCTCAGCTGACAGAAGGTTCTGCAGCTTACCTCCAGAACCCAGGAAGCGCTTTCCATCTCGCACTTGAGGGTACTTGGCTTCCAACTTTCTGTCAGGATAGATGTAGTTCTCTGCTGAGAAGACCACCTTGCTCTTGGCTTGTTTGAACTTCTTCACCAGTTCTGTGGGGCCCGAAGCAAAGAGTACATCATAGCTAGAGCAAAAGACAAGACAAGAAAGGGACAGAAAGGAGTGGAGTCAGAAAAACATGTCAGCGTGAAAAGTTTCTAGAAATGGCTAATTTTTCGCCATGAGAACAATGAGACATTGGAATAATCTCCACGGGAAGTGGTGCATTCCCCTACACTGGACCGTTTTAAGCTTGACAGAGTGCTGAGCCATCTCGTTTAATATATATAAGCATATACACAGTTTACTTAAAAGGTTGGACTAGGTGATCCTTGAGGTCCCTTCCAACCTCGTATTCTACGATTCTATGATTCTAATTCTTTACAAAACTCCTTCTTTTAGTTCTGCTTCACAGATTACATTTTTGGTCATAACTATAGCTAGGGCAATCTTATTGACAGAGCGGAAGATGTTACTTACCACCACAGAAGGCTCTACACTGACTTGGGGCAACTTACACCCATTTTTATTTTGACCAAGCTTTCTTTGATGATAAAACCAAAACTCCTAAGCTTCAAAACTCACTGATCTCCTCTTGCTTTTCCCCCATTTGGAACTGGGAACTGGGAAGGCCTGGTGCACTCACTGTAACAACTTTTTACTTAATGCAGGAAGAATTACTCTGCCATTCCTTTTGAGACTAAACAAGCCCACAGGTCATGCTTGCTACATCTTCTGGCATCCTGCCGCTCTCCATTGAGCTCCCTGCAGATCTGCAGGGGGAAACTACACTGGACATTAGTCACTGGGCGCTGCGCTCCAGCCACGGTCTCTTCAGTACTGGGTAGAACTGACTACACTCTGGCATTTTCTGCAAGAGGATTTGCATACTTTCAGATCATTTTGGTGAGTGAAGAAGTTGCTCATTCCAGAGATTAATCATTCACAGCTTCTCTAAACACACATAGACACTCAGACCTGCAAAAGATGATCATCCTGCCATGGGAGCTAGAGACAGAGAAGGGATCCCAGCCCCGCCTGCTGCTGGGCATATGAAAAAAAAAACCCCACACTGAGACTCCAAATTGTCCTTTTCTTTCTCCACATTTCTCTGGCAGACCAATTCTTGGCTCTCACAATTGTGTTGCAGCCTGCCTCACCTTATAAAACAAATAGTTCTGCTAAGAAAGGCCTGCCTAGATCCACAGAAATTGCTGCTCATTCTCTGCAAACAGGGGCAGCCAAATTCCACCCTGGCAGAAACAGGTATAATGCTATCAACTTTATGAAGAGTTGGAACCAGCCTATTCTGATCAGACCTTCCCAGCTGCCATGGATGAAGCTCTGAGCAATTCTCTGACAACTGCAGAGAATTCAGGGGCAAAAAAACAGAGGAGGTCTGCACACCCCTTCCAAAAACAATCTACTGCACAGTTAACGTCTCTGTAAGAACCCATCCCAACAGCCTTATGATTCAGTTCATGGCAAATACCTTCCAAAACATTACCTTTCCACGAAAAGGATGAGCAAGTCTTCCTTATCTGCATACTGCTGCAAAGCTGATTTCAAGAGACGGACCTTCTGCCCACCGCCCGCTGGCTTGTTGTCATCTCCACCCTGCCATTCCTCATCCAGCCCCAGCACCTAAAGAACAACAGGCACAGGGTCTGCTGAACCGCTCACCTTCCCAGCAAGACTCACAGGACAGGACCAGAACCCCTGACCTAACCCTCAGTGCAAATCCCAACAAACTAAAACCATCATCAGGACAGATGGACTGGCTACGTACGTCAGCTTTGAACCATTCTGGGGATGGACAGCCAGAGTAACACGTAGCGCACGGCAACGCTGCACTCTTGGCAACAGGGACAGGAGCACACGCTGCACTCTGTGCTCTGGCATTGCAGTGGAGAGCGACAGGGGCTTGCCTGAGCAGGAGTTATGGATCTCATCTCAAGCCAACACTCGGGATGGAGAGACTGCTGCAGCATTGCTCAGCCAGCTGAGTAGGTGCGTCCTCTCCAGCTTTTATTTAATCACTTTGTGGTCAAGTCTTATCCATTCCACACTTCAAAATTCCCTTTGACCAACCCTCACTGAGGCTGCTAGCCATCACCTGGACTTTGTAGTTGAAGAACTGGGCTGATCTTCTAAAGCGCTGGAACCCCTCGGTCTGCTTGGTGGCAACAGTAAGGACCAGCAGGTTTTCTGCACACAGGAGAAAGCACAAGAGACACATTCAACTTGTGTTGTTTTCACAACTGGCTGTTCCATGGCTAGTGAAGAGGCTTTGCTATCAGACACAGAGCAAGTGTTGGGATCAACAGACTTAAAGGTACTTGGCTGATTTGACAAGAGGAGGTCAAAATCCAACCACTGAGAAGCAAAGTGACTGTCCCAGTACGTTAAGTCGATCGTGAATCTAGCAACAGCATCCAGGAGTCCCAACTTCTGTGCCAACAGTCAATGCTGTCTGTGGACACAGGTTGGGTCCATTCCTATAGCACACCGAGAGGTGTCCAGGTTCTTTTTAAATGAGGCAAGGGAGGTAGAAGCTGTGGAGCTACCACATCCTCTAAGAAGAGAGCACCTCACCCAACTGCCTCTACTGTGTACAATACTAAGCACTCTAGATGTTCTCACTGGCCACAAAGCCTCAACCTCAGGAAGAAAACCAGCTTCAAATCCTACTTATTTGCTGCCTGGATAAGTTCATAAAGGGGAAAAAAAGAAAGCATGGACACAGCAAAATGTTTTACTGGAGGAGCTACCTATCACGGGGTACAGAACATGGCAATGGTGCTCTCGTATTTCAGTGTTTGAGTGAAGAACTCAAATCTAATGACAGGACAAGCAAGACTGTTCCTTTGCAGCAGAGTTTAGAACTTGGTCCTGGGTATAAAATGAGAGATTATTAAAAATACAAATTCACTATCTGAATTATGAGCTAGAAAAAGAATAATGTGTTGGGTTTTTCTCTTTTCCCTGCTAGTGAAAGCTACAATTCTCTTCTCTCACACAGAGTATGAAGGAAATTAAACTTGAAGGTAAAAAAAAATAAAGAGTTACTAGAAAATGCCCATTTGGAAGTCATCCACTTAGTGCACTCGGCTTCCTGTTCCCCACAGAGTTGCTTTTTCATCACTCATCATTGATCGGGTGTACGAAAGACCAAAATTAGGCTGAATGTTATTATTCCTTCTCTACGACTGCTCCAGTTCTCTACTCTGCATTCCTGAGGTGTTTTCCAGATCTTTTTCATAGGTACAGAATGTGAATTTAGTTCTGCCATAACTCTCATTTACATTCTCCTCCCAAACTTGCTTTTCATTTCCAGTCCCTTAAAAATGACAAAGCTAAATCCTGAAGTTCTCTTTCAGATGCTTCTCTACAGTACCCCCGGAATACGATTTTTATGTGGAAGCTCTGGTTTCTTCATTGTAATGATTAAATGCTGTATTTCATCCTAATGCTTCTGCTTAAGTAGGAATTTGTACAGGCTCTGGCAACAGTGCTTAAATGCAAACCCTGGCCATCCGATTTTAACATCAGAAAATACCAGGAAAAACTAAAAGCACATTTTCTTGGCTTGAGCAGGTCTCTTTTAGGACAATGATTTGTTTCAATGGATGTACCAGATGCATCTTCCTAGTGTGCCCAAACTGATACTCTGATCTTAAGAGAGGAAGAATCTAGAAGCTGGAGTCCTAGATAGACCTAACAGAGCAAAAGTGAAAAAATAAGCGTAAGGCTTCATGTTAGGAAGAAAGAGAATGTTCCCAAGGAAACTGCTAAAATCCTTTACCTGCATCAGAATACAAAGAGAGGAGAGACTGACAGCAGCCAACAGCTCTAACTGTATTTTGTTAAGACATTCACACAGAGAAGGGGAGTGATAAATAAAAGGATATGAAGGCAGATTTTTAGACGTGTGAAGTGCATTCCTAATCCAGCTCCCCCAGCACACTCCAGCTCCTTGTGTCCTGTCCAGAGAGTGCAAACAAATTAGTAAAATATCGATCTCCTCGGGGAATATGTTAAAGCCATAAAAGTCTCTAGCCATGCAATGTCATTCAGAAAACCATGGCAGCTTTAGTAGATAGCTCTGAGCTCCTGGTTTCTGAGAAGGTGAAGATCGTACTGCCAGTGAAGAGGAAGGCACATGTGGGCTTGCCAGAGAGGAATGTAAAGACAAACACCAAATTCTAGTACCTGAAAGGAAGAGAAAACATACGACAATGATAAAAGAAGAAAAGAAAGAACCTGATTGCCACTCAATTATTTCAGCCTGAATTCTCAGGCACCTCACATGAAGTAAATCACTAATTCATGCAACACTGCCGCCCCAAGAAAGCAACAAACTGTGTATGATACGACTGCCAGAAGTCTGCTTGCTGGACAAGCTTCCAGAGCTGAAGGTTCACAGGGATGAACAGGAAGCAGTGCCCCATTTCGGAGACTGAAAAGGTTTCCCCGTGTAGAGCGCGAACTCCCTGGGGCATGGCAAAGCCAGCACACAGAAAATTACCCTCCCCGGCAGAATTCCATGTTGCAGATTTCCTTCTCGTTCCTGGTCTGTGACAGGAGGACTCTAGAGAAACATTAAACTCAGTTTCTGTTCTGAGAAATCTCTGCAGTAGCGAGAGCTTTCCATCCCCAGAGACATTCCTTCAGGCCAGTACTAGAAGCTTGTGCTGAGCTCTGCTGCCTCCGCTCCCTCTCCATTAACCCTTTTTTCTCTTTCTCGAAGGTTTTGCTGAACACGGCTGCAGCTGATGGGCACCTCCAGAGGCAGAGCTGTAAACCCTTTTAATTTCGGTATCACGTGCAGGCACTTGAAAACCTTCAGAAGCAGACTTATGCTTCCCTATTTTCCATGTCACAGATGCTTTTCCTATGTGGAAGTGGTAGCTTATTCTGTTAGCGGGGCGTCCAGGGCCCAGACACTGCTTGGGCCACACTGACAACTAGAAATCGTATAAATAACGGTACGACTGCAAAAAATGAACAGCGTGGAGCAAGCACTGGACTAGGAACCGGGGAGGCTGGGCTGTACTGCTAGCTCCGCTATGCAGCAAGGAGTCAAACTTGTTATCCCTCTGTTTTTCCATCTGTAGAGTGGTAACAGGACTTTTGGCACTTTTGTGAGGGTTTTTGAGCACTCTGCAGGGACAAAGCACCGGGCCAGGGACTCTGATAACAATGCCACAGTGAAACAATTGGGTAGACTTCGGAGTTTTTACAAAGAGTAAAAATCAATGACGAGACGAGTTCAGGTTTTTACAAAGAGTAAAAATCAGTGACGAGACGAGATGAGTTCAGTACCAAAAAAAAATTAAGAGTTATTTACTTCTGTCCTGACTCTACAGGAAAGCACAGCTGCAGCTGCATTTCAGGACAAGAAATGGATTTATCCCTAGGCTGTGCTTTGGGAGACTTTCCTCTGCCACTTCCTGTTAAGACAGCGTCCAAGAAAACACCATTCATGTGGGGATCAAGTAGAACAAAATCAGTGCACAATTTAATAGTGGATAACATAATCTCTGTATTAAATTTACATTTATGAAAGGTTTGGGGTTTAAGAGTCAACGAACTACAAATAATTATGCTTAGAGCTTTTGCAGAGATCTGTACGAACATACAAGAGAGATGGGTATCATTATTCTCATATTGCTCTGGGGAAGCTGAGGCACAGATAAGGCATTTTTGTCTTCGAGGCATGCCAGAAGTGATGGGTTTATAAAGCATTCAATTCCAAATCCCTCATCGTAGCCAACACACCTCATTCTCTCTTCCCAGCATCCGATTTTGCATCTCTGGTGCGCTCTAAAACCTTGCTAAAACAACGCAAGCTTTGAGGTGCGTAAGGAAGGTTGGACAGCACAGACAGATTAATTTCTTACTTATATTTGTTTAATAGGTATCCTAAATGCTGAAGTGATTTGCTTTTGTTATGCTACTATAGCCAAAGAACTCCCCTTCCAGTGCTCCCACGGATACCCGTTAATGGCCTTAATATATAAAGGTGGTGATACCAGAATCAGGCATTATGAAGGTAGGTAACAAGATGAAATTGCCTCTTAATTGCCATTTCTCTAATGAAGACAGAGATAATTATCCAAACTTCTTGGCTGAGTGAGAGTGTCTGAACCCCTCTGTCAGCCTAGCTGACCCTCTGGAGCTGCCCTCCTCATCTACTGCTCTACCAACTACTTTTCAGATCCCCTACCAACTGTTTATGTGGGGACAGACTGATGTTATTTTAGGAGCATTCCGGATCTCAGGCCGCTCCGGGATCAAATGCTCTCTGCTACCTAATTCTTGAACTGTGTTAAGTGCGAAAGCAAAAAGGGCTGACCTAGGTGGGATGCAACCCCCGCGGGGTGCACACTGCGAGTACTTTCCTGGGATGAAAAGGTGTCCAAGGCTCACCTCGCACAGCTCAAGCGCTGGGAGCGCCTGTCTGCTGACTGAAGCGGCATGTTGCAGAGGACACCCACGCCAGCCTGTGTCCTGCCTCACAACTCGGCTCAGGCTCTGCGGAGGGCACTGCCCTCAGCTCGGGCAATGCCTCTGACCTGGACCGGGGCGCTAAGGACAAGCGGTGGTACCAACAGTCGATGCGCCCGACCGCCAGCCTGGACACCAGCTCCCCGATCTGCCGGTGACCCCCTCTGCCCCGGAGCAGCCCCCCCCTTACCTTCCTGCTGGGAGGCAGAGCCCCCCGCCCCGAGCAGCGCCAGCACCGCCCAGGGCAGCAGCACCGCCGGAGGCACCATGGAGGCGACTTCCCCGCCTGGATCCCGGTCCGGGAGCCGATACCGACCGGCGGCTCTGCCTGCGGGGCGGACCCAGCGGGCGGCGGCTCCAGAAAGCTCGGGGGCTGCCGGAGCCTGTGCCACGCACCAGACCCGCCCGGCGGGGACGGGCGGAGGAAGCGAGGAGGCGGCGGCTCCTCCTCCCGGGCCGCCCCGGCCCCCGCAAGGGGCGGGGAGGCAGCTGGGGCCGGTCTGGGAGAGGGCGCAGGAAGCGCTGGGGCCGAGGTTTGTGGAAAGCCAGGGGACATCTCCCTGCTGCGGGGACGCAGGGCTGGAGGGGGGTGAACCCGGAGCTGCCGCAGCGTTACCTGCGGTGCGGGGTCCAGCCGGCCCTGCTGCCGGGGGGCTGCGGGGCTCTGCGCAACGCGCCTGCGGGGGAGGAGACGGGCATCGGGGAAAGGAGAGCCTGTGGAGGAGGTGGGGGCTCAGCACTTTCTCGCCAGCTTCAGTTCGTGCTGGGCTGCCTCTGGTTTGCACGGTTACCGAGTGTGAAAAAAAGCAAAACAAATGGATCATGCACAGCTCTGGAAACTGGAAGCCCTTATTAAACATCTTCTTTCCCCTGTCATCTCACCTCGTGCATTTCCTTGACAAACACAAATTCTGCTGCGATCTTGTCTCCTAACTTTTTTCTTTCTGGCCATATATATGTCTTTAACTCTTAAATTTATCTCTTTGTCCTTGTGCTGGGTTTTTGTGCTCTAGTCCCGATGACTTACCCACACATTTTTTATTTTTTTTTTTTGAGCTTATTCTGCCTAACTTTGAGAACAGGCAAAATAAAACCTGCCATAAAATTATACTTAAAAAACCCCCGAACACACACACACACAAAAAACAAAACACAAAACCAAACCAACCAACCAAACAAAAAAACATCACGAAAACAACCCCAAGCCAAACCAAAAAGGTTTAGGGTCATTTTTATATTGTGAACGTAAGAAAGACTTAGGTGCTGGGAAATGCTTTAGAGTCTGCAGAACACCAGCTGAGGAGCTACCACCGGCACATCCCTTACGTGAGGCCCTGAGCAACACATTATGTCCACTGAAGCAAACACCGAGAAGCAATGGGGGCATTTTCTTAGGCACTGTGTGTAACTAACCCCAACTTTGCTTCCATAGCCCAAGTCTGCTGTTCTCTGCCAGTAAACTACCTCTCTAATTTATCAGAAATCACAGGCGTTACAGGATTCAGGTTTCCAAAATGAAAACAAGAAGGTATGATCTCAGAGAAGAAATAATTAAGCATGTTAGAATGGACAGGCTGTAGCTAACTAACATCCTCCATGCCTTCTAACAGCCTCCTCCCAAAGAACTGCCGTTACTGTTTCTTTCTTCACAGAGAATCTTCTTGAGTGCGTTCAAAGCACTTTTGTTTCCATTCCCTCTCCCCAAAGCAGAAATTCCCTCATAATTACCAGGCAAACAAAATAGTTCATGTACTACGGGCAACAATCCAAGGAAATAAAAGTCCTCCCTAAAATGGTGATTTCAGGAAACTCCCTTTTGCAAAGCTGCCAGTTTCCCTAACTAAGAAAAAAAAAAAAAAAACAAACCCATAGTTTCACTTTGGATTTCTTCGGTACTTTGCAGGCCTGGACAAAGCTCCCAATAAATCCTTAGCAGCCTCCACACAGCAAAGGTGCTCGGCCCCTCACCTTCAAACTTCAGATTCAGATCTGTGATTCCATCTAGCAACTTAAGAATTGCAAGTTTCACATCGTAACGAGCTTCAACCTCTCCATTCTAAAAGGAAAGGGGTTTTACACACCAGAAACCATGAATGCATCGTTGTTTGCACTGCTGTACCCAGGCTGTCCCTGCCTGACAGCTCTGTTTGCATTCCGCAGCCATGCCAACCCACGGAGCGTGTTTTTTTTCCCCCCGTTTCTGTTTGTACCGCTCTGTGCGCTCCGGCCGGAGTCGGCTGCCTGTCTCTTTGAAGAGGCAGCTGCCAATGCAGATGTTCGGTGAGTACGTGCAACACGTGCTCCCGGCAAAGCAGCAACTTCCTAAAATCCGAAAGGATCAGAGCTCCGTTTTTAAAGCTGCCTCCAAACGCACCAGACCTTCTGAGAAAAAACAGCCCCACTGGAACGTGCAAGGGGCAGGGGCTCACCCACCGCTGCCACAGACTGCAGCCTCCCCTTCCCCCCTCGGCCCCCCGAAACCAAACAACTCATTTGCAGGGAGGAGTCCAGCAAGCGCTTCTCTGTCTGTTTCACTGGCGGTACCTGGTCAGGAATTTCACGCTTATTTTAACTCAAGAGTTTCTGTACGGCTACCTACAGCCTTCCGAGACCTGCACTGGTGTGCAAAGCTTCCCGAGGCGCGCTGTGCACGCCTAAGTCACCGGACTCCCCTTCCCGCCACTGCGCTCTGCTGTGCTACGAGTAAATTGCCACTGGAATGACGGAAAACGGTCCAGGCCCGCTCCAGATTCTCCCCATCGCTGCAGTCACCCGGGCGGGAGAGACTAAACCTCAGCCGCGGCTCAAATACGGCTGGAGCTGCTGCCGCCACCCGCGGGCACGGC
>JAAGNO010010862.1:9989-51301 GCA_033439905.1 Ceryle rudis
TACAAGAAAGACATTGAGGTGCTGGAGTGGGTCCAGAGAAGGGCAACATGCTGGTGAGGGGTCTGGAAAGCATGCCTCATGAGGAGAGGCTGAGGGAACTGGGGTTGTTTAGTCTGGAGAAGAGGAGATTGAGAGGAGACCTTATTGCTCTCTACAGCTACCTGAAAGGAGGTTGTAGCGAGGCTGGTGTTGGTCTCTTCTCCCAGATTACTAATGATAAAACAAGGAAATGGCCTCAGGTTGCATCAGGGGAGGTTTAGAATGGATATTAGGCAGAAATTCTTCACTGAGAGAGTGGTTAGGCACTGGAACAGGCTGCCTAGCTAGGTGGTGGAGTCATCATCCCTGGAGGTGTTTCAAAAATGAGTGGATGTAGCACTTCAGGCTGTGGTCTGATGGATACATAGATGTTAGGATGAAGGTTGGACTCGATGATCCTAGAGGCCCTTTCCAATCATAATGATTCTATGATTCTATGATTCTATATTTTCCATCAGCAGCTATAAAGCAAATATGAAGCCTTATGTTGTGATGCTGATTTCACTAATAAAGAAATAATTAAATGCACAAGGAATGCACTCAGGAAGAATTAGTCGAAGCAGCAGCTTTGTACTAGAAATTGCAGGTGATAAACTACTATACAAAATACTGACCGGCTGGTCTGTCAAGCTTCTGTCCCCTACAGCTGCGTGACAGGAGGCAGCAGCAGTCCCTTACTGATGCTGCTGTCCTCAGTCTTGAACTTTACACTAAAGGAAAGTGAGCATGGAAGTAACAGAGATACAAGGTCTAGCAGAGTAAGTAAAGAGTACAAAGCTACATGAAAGGTAGGAAATTTACACCAATATTATCTTAGTCTGTGGGAAGAGAAAGAAACTTTCTTTGGGACAGAAGCAAAAGAGCACAGACTTGAATTCTCCTGTCACTGGGCAAATCAAGTGATTTTTTTTTTTCTATTTTTAAATTGCAAACTGTGAATGATGCTCTGTCAAAGCTAGCTCTGTATCTACAGAAAGCAGTAACAGAAAAATCCTAATCTGAAAGGTCCTTGTCGTACTAAGAGAATACTCATGGACACACACAAAGCTACTCCTGTAGAGTGCATGCATGTGGTAGGGAGAAGGGGTGAATATAAATAATCTCGATACAAATCAAACTTTCCATACTTTTGAAATCAAAGAGATTTAGGACAATCATAAACCCTAAACTGTTCCCTCAAATGATTTCAACAGCTTGAGGCAAGTTCATTAAAACAATTTTTCTCCAGTCTTTCAGCAGAGACAAGCTCTCCATACAACCATACATCTACTTATCTGAGAAGAGCTTCTTCCTGAGCTCCTGCTGGTGTATTCAAGACCAGCACTGGGCTCCTGTTACTCTTATCCTGCTGAAAGTTAAACTGGTTTCATCTAGTCAGTGCTGCCTAACAGATCTAAATATGGCAATGCCGAGCACTCAGACCACACTCTGATACAGAATGCTTATCATGGGATAATCCTTCCAAAGCCTTCCAAATTCAAAACAGACAGGAATTTTAACCTTGGAGCCAAAACAGTTCTAGTATGGGGGGGAAATAGAGTTCTGAATTTAATTTGCGAAGTAATGTTAATAGGAAAATAAATAACTTGCACATATTTTTGTTGTCTTCTGATGAGGGTATGATAAAATGTCAGCAAGATTCAAATCCCAGATTATCTAAATCCAAGACCCATGATTTAGCCAGGAAACCAAATGATACACATATACGTACATAGCAATGCAGAAATGTAAAGCCTGGACATGTGTAACATTTTATTTTGGAAATAAAGCTGTCTAGGTTCAGATACAATTCTATTCACATGTGTCACATTTTAAAGCAGGAGGGCTTGTTCCACAAAAATGTATTTGCCCCAACTCCCCTACTTGGTCTAAGACAATGTATTGTTTCTTCACACAAGTTCATCTTACTCCATTCTTTGTAGCTATGAAATATAATTTTCATGACTTCAGATTATATTGCTTGTCTGTTAGGGCTCAGGACTTGACGTGAGAAATAGATTTGGATGGGAAAGAGTTTCCCTATGCTCCATACACACAGTTCCAGTCTCTCACATCCCAGATGTGTCTCATCCTACAGCTTTTGAATATTTAAAGTGAATAGTCTCTCCTACCAATACTGACATCTATGGTTTTGAATTCCAAACAACCTCATACAAAATCTGAAAAAAAAAGTTGTCTGCCAAATCTGGGACAAACATTCGTGTGTCTATAAAATAAAGTCAGGTGCTCACAACACGTTTTCTCAATAGAAATCTTGTCTGATATGAAAAACCTTGGGAAGTTCTAGGTAAAGACTGGGTTCTTTGCTACTATTACATTACGTTAATGGGGAAATCAGAATTATCCCCATCTTCAAATTACTCTCAGTTTTGTACTGCTAATTAAAAGACTGATATTATTGCTACTACTGATTACAAATTCATGTTATTTCTATGATAATGTGAGTGTAATAGCACAAATACACGGAAATTTGGAAAGCAAATACATTTTCTTCAAGTATTGCTATTCAAGTATTGCTATTTTTATATACTAGTACATACTCAACAGAAAAATGCCACAGGGAGCTCTGAACTCATAAAATGTATCCAAAAAGTCCTGTGTGGCAAGATTATCATGTGCTTTTTGCATTTTCACATCCCAGGAAATGTACTGTAAATAAGTGAATTAATATGATTTGTGAAAAAAAAAAGAAAAACCTTCTTCATATTGTATGACTTTTTTCCTGTGTCTTAATGTATTAATCAAGGGCACATGATATACTTAGAGAAGTTACATATATTTATTTATTTTCAACATGTATTTACCATTAATAACAAGTAAAACCTACTGATACAGCAATAAAGCAGTTTACTCAGGAAAGTTTGTACCTAAAACATATGCATTGAACCTGCTTCTCACTTTCATTTAAGATGTAATAAGCAGCAAAGCAGCATGAAAAAAGACAGGCAGCACTGTGTAGGGAGGGTAATTTATTAAAAGCCAAATGTCTTAACTCAGAATCAGTGCTCACTAATTTGTTAACAGTGTTAGGTTCCCAGCAGAGCAAGTCCTTTAGGAGTGCTTTGCTTTGTAGGAAGTACTGCTGGGGTAGATCTGAAACAAAACCTTTTTCTATAACATAACAATATTTTCTGTCCATCTATCAATGTCTTTCTCTTTTTGTCTTTTTATTTTCTTGTCTGTGATGAAACTTTTTTTAACATATAAATTGATTTTTTCTTCTTTTTTTTTAATCTCTAAGACAGCAAAAAAAAATTAAAAAAAAAATTGAGCATTGGGGCTATGAGTGTTTTCGACCTAAAAATAGTTACAAAGCTTGGTGAATGCTAATGCTTTGTGCATTCTCATTCTAACTTTTTATTTGCAAAGAAGTCTTCCCAGTGAGAAATTTCTCTGGGCAATCTTACTGAGTCTGTTGAAAGGAAAGAAAAATAACAGGTGATGAGAGCTTCTGTGTTGCAGGGATAGGCTAATTTCAAAGCCTAATAAGAACATTTAAGATGAATATATTATTATCTCTCATTTAATCAGTTTTGCAGACATATTAACTTATTTTGAGTGGAACTTAAGCATCATGTCTCCAAACTCAGGTTAACCTCTGTCCAAAGATGAATGCAAAGTGATTTTGCCCCTCAGGTTAACAGTTCATATGGCAGGCTTTTTTTATACATTTTTATTTAATTTAATTTATTTAGGGTCATGGCTCCTGACCTTTACTTTGAATCCTGAGCTCAGATGAAGCCCAAACATTGAGACTGATCTCTCTTGCAGTTGCCATGCGTCACCTGGTACTACGTGCAGAAACCAAAGTTGAGGAGAGACAGTCTATAAGTTTACACAGAGTGTCTTGCCCTTCATGCTTTTCCAGTGACAGATAAAATACTTAAGCACGCTGTTCTTTTTCTTGCCTGTTGCTCAGACATGAACAGCCATGGCAAATAGTGACAGTAATAAGAGGCAATGAAGGGGTCAGGTGGAGGTGGGACAGACAAGAACACGAAGAGAATGGTTTGGTTTTTTTTTTTTTCAAATGTCCAGGGAAAACAGTCAGGAAAAAAAACCCTGAGCATTCTTGCTTCATAGTTCCACATTCAAGAAAAATGAAATAAAACAATCTTATCTTGAAAGAGATATTGAAATGCATCTTAGCATCCACAGTAAAACAAAAAGAATCAAAGTGGGCCAAGATACACCACTCTCAGTTTATATCTACACCAAAACTTATGTTAGAGGAAGAGACATTCTGAAATAATGTTGTTTACAACCTAACTCTTCCTGAACCCAGGCCCAGTATGAAACTAGTATGAGGCTGGATTTGAAATGTAGTTGAAACTGAGAAAGGTTTGTCTTTGGTAAGCAGCTTTGACTATCTGCCAGATGCTCAGTCAGCAGAAATCAGCAAAACAGAAAGTGGCATTTGGTACCAGTAAAAGTACAGTCCTCAACGACTGGCAGCACATTTCTACGTCTGTGTGCACATATTGTTTCATATGGCTGCACAGTTTCCTAAAGGATTTTTTTAATGCATTTTTTATTGATTTTTGGTATGTTACATGAAAACAATGGCAGAGATAGTCATTAGAAGTGTGAAAAATAATGCTGAGCTATTAAAAGATTTTAGATATTTTACAGGTCTTCAATCTCTTTTCACTAAACATACCTGTTACCTTTACAATTAGTTTGCTAACTCACCGACTAAGGGTGAAACAAAAGGAAGCACCTTATGTACTTCCATCTTTTGGAGCATCACTTCTAAAATGCCTAGAAGTGTCTGTCTATAGATGAAAGAGCCTAGGAAGCAGCAAAAGGCATGTAAACCTCTTAGGAAGTCACTTTTACCCTGTAACACAGAAGCCTGTGAGCTCCTCTACCTTTCCTCTCCAATTGTAGCATCACTTCTAGCTCCTGGGGCAGATGTACAGCTCCCCTGCTTGCTTCATGGGTCAAGTGTTTGGCCACCTGACTGATAGCATGCGACCATGCAGCAGCACGGACACTTGCCAGGGTTTTCAGTGAAAGGCATTGGGGCTGCAGTGCACTTGCAGTGGGTATCTGCTATATCAGGTATCTGCTATATCATCTGGAACCTGTCCAGGTCACCCCTGAATCACAGTAGAACATGAGTGTGAACAGGGTGCTAAGCACTAGGGACTCTGCAAGTGTGCCAAGGAAGGCCATCAACAAAAGGCAAAATAACCTCAAATGGGAGCTCTCTGGACCACCCAACTCAATTTTCCTTCCTAAATTCCTCCCACAGCCTCTCTGTCACCAACACAGTATTTCAGGGTCTCTCCCTGCTATTTCCCCAACTTTGTCTGACAAAACTTTAAAACAATATACCTGCTTGAGCCAAATTAAATCAACTGGTTCTTTTATTGTAATATTCACTCACCTATCTTAGGGTACTCAGAATGGTGTGACACTGTGGTTTCAGTGCTATGGGGAAAGCTCTTTTCCTTAGATGTCTGCAGTAGTCCTCAGAGCCAGAATCTCAAGGGCTGAAACTTAGTGCACACCCACATGCTTTAGCTTATCATCCTGATGCTGCACAGTCTATGAAGATTGTAGTTCTTGGATTTCCATTATATCTGTCTAGAAATTTGCTCAGATCACCTGACGCGTTATTTGTATTCTCTCCTTCGCCTCTCCTGGCATTTAGTAGCATTGTCTAAAGAACTTTCTATCTCTGTTTAAGCATTAAGCTCTCCCAGAGAGGTAACATAGGTCAGCAGGACAGCACCTGAAGTGCAGCACAAAGGAATTCCAGCCAGTAAGTCAACTTCATTGGGGTCCCAGTTTAGAATTCCTCTATGCGAATGCACAGATGGGGAAAAAAAAGTCATGTGTTCCTTCTACAGGGACTTCAATTCTAGTGTTTTACTTGGCCCTTTGACCAAAAGAAGAGTCTAGTAGTGTTTCTTAAGGTATAAACTTGTCTTTAGCTACAACACAGTGCAGAATTTCAAAGTGGAAAGTTGATTCAGAAGGCTTGTTTTGATTTTATTACCTTGTCCATATTCAAATGGGGAGCAAGGTCAGTCTGAATGCAGATCCTCAAGCCAACGTTGTAAAGGCCAGTCATTTAGAAAGAATTAACCATTATCATCATGATCAGCTATTGTTATGTATTTCATAGTTACGAAGACATTTAATAAAGTGATGATGTAACTGAAAGATATATGTGTAGTATAAATTCAATATATCTTTCAAAATATTCATGGAATTCAAACCCTTTGATTATATTTTACGTGTTACTTTGAAAAATTTCTGCAGCTCTGGCTGCTATGAAAAAAAAGTACATTTTGTAAATCTATGAATAGAAATTGTAAATATGAAAGACCAACTGCTGACTCTATTTACAGAAGTACGAATATGAATAAATGTTATTGACATTAATGAAGCAAATCTACATTCATGTTGAGAGACCTGAGATCAGGATTCAATTATGCATTAATTAATTAGCTATGGCTCTTGGTAGGTGCATATATTTTCAAAGGACATAGCTTTTTTAACTGCATCATGTTTACAAAATACTATAGGATTTTACAGTCATCATTTGAAATATTTAATTTTATTGTAGTGGCATTACAGAAGGGTTTATTATTATGGGGTTTACAATGAAGAATCTGTACAGGAAGGAATCTTGTAAGAATAGATATACATGAGCAAATTTTAGGGCTAATTTGTCTCCTTTTCTCACAAGAGCTGTTCAAGAATCAATAGACAGGAGAAATGTGATTTTGGTTGTGAGGGGTTGTTTAGACATGCATAGGCCTAGACCTGTCCCAAGGCAGTTTAACGGTATAAAGAGCATCTGTAACCTTCCAGCTAACCCATACAAACAGCTGTGAAAGGAGGATTCATATGATATAATCTTTCTTTGATCCCCTGCATAAAAACTTTTATCAATTAGGTCAGGCTGTAAACCTGTTGGGGGAATGAAATCTGTAAGCTATCACTAATTGATTCAGTTATTTTAGCAGAAAATTAATGTTACATTGTTTCTTTTCTGTCTCATCATTCATTCAGCTGGCATCTTGGATAGACAGTCAGATAGACAGAATGCTGCTGCTGACCAAATATTTCAGAGTGATTGACTTCACCCAATGAAAGTCATTTGGATTTGATGGGACTATAACAGAAAAAGACCTCTTTTGGGCTTCTTACCCCATCCTGCCAAAATGTAGTGATCTCTAAACTTCCAAAATTCAAAGGTATTTGTTGTACTGTGTAGGCCAATGGATACATCTTTTTGTTCAGTTTTACTTGCTTTAAGTATTAAAAGTGAATAAGCAGATGATCCAAGGCTGATTCTAGCCTCTGGGCATCTCTTTGAGCCCAAACAGCCCAGCTGCAGAAACTTTATAACTTCGTCAAAAAAAAATAATTCAACATTCCTTTCAATGAGCTTTTGGAGCAAAAATCTGGTTTTAGACAAAGTAATGATGGTATTTGCCATATGGCCGTGTTCACAATCAGAGAGGCTAGTCAAAACTGTTTTCCTTTAGTACCAAATAAAAAATTTGTATCTGGGTTCAAAGCGGTTTCAGTCTGCCAGATACTCCCAACCTGTTTAATGCCTGCTAATGACTGAGTAGGAACTCCAAGGGAGTAGAAGTAGGTGCAATTATCTTTGATGTTGGAGGTACAAAGCCCCTGCCTTCCCTTTTCTTCTTAACCAAGTCTCTCTCCCCTCTTTAACGAAAAATCTTTACATTTTTTCTCAATTATTTCTGGAGATAGCAGGAAGGTTAGCAGACTACATCACATAGTAGTTAGTATTCAGAGTTTTGATGCTTCTATTTTCCATTTGAGAAGACATTAATGACTGAGTCAGATATTTCTCTTGCATTCCTCTATTGCATCCTAAATATAAATGTCATATATAAAATCTCAATTCCTAAACACTACAGAGCCCTAAGACCATCAGGGCTTTGTTTGTCTGTAGTACTATGCCTTTTAACAACACCTGGACTTTTAACGGCAAATATTCTACCTATATGTGTTTTCTTTAGTTTTCCCTTAGATGCACATAGATGCTCCTCACTGTGTTTCTGGTGCTTCTTTGTGTGCTTCTTTATCAATTCCATTACCTTGCACATAAACACTCCTGTCACCTGACACTCAGTTCCCCAGCTGTGCATTCAGATATTAGGTCAGAACAATCCTCATTATCTATACAGGCTGGGGGATGAGGTGATAGGAAGCAGCCTGTGGAAAAGGACTTGGGGGTTCTGGTGGATGAGAAGCTTGACATGAGCCAACAATGCACAATTGCAGCCCAAAAGGCCAATCGCATCTCGGGCTGCATCAAAAGGAGTATGACCAGCAGATCAAGAGAGGTGATTCTGCCACTTTGCTCTGGTGAGACCTCACCTGGAGGTCTGTGTCCAGCTCTGGAGCCCTCAACACAGGAAGGAAGGACATGGATCTGATGGATTGCACCCAGAAGAGGGCCACAAAAATGATCAGAGGGCTGAAACTCCTCTCCCATGAGGACAGGCTGAGGGAGTTGATGTTATTCAGCCTGGAGAAGAGAAGGCTCCAGGAAGACCTTGTAGCGGACCTCCAGTACCTGAAGGTACTAGAAATTACATGAAAGCTACAAGACTGTTTACAAGGGCATGTAGTGATAGGACAAGGGGCAATGGATTTAAAATAGAGAAGGGTAGATTTAGATTTGACATTAGGAAGTTCTTTACCATGAGGGTGTTGGAGCACTGGAACAGGTTGCTCAGGGAGGTGGTAGGGGCCCCATCCCTGGAGACATTCAAGATCAGGCTTGATGGGGCTCTGAGCAACCTTCTCTAGTTGAGGATGTCCCCCCTTTCTGCAGGGGGGTTGGACTAAATGACCTTTAGAGGTCCCTTCCAACCTAAGGCAATCTATGATTCTGGGATTCTAGGATTCTAATAACTAACACCAGATATCTGAATTTTTCCCAGTTTTTCAGAAAAAAATATGCTTTGGGCCGTGAGTCTTACTGTTCCATCTGTCTGTTCCATACAGAAATTTAACAGCTTTTGCAGATATCTTGAAAATTATCTATGAGTTATCATAACATCTAGATTTTTCTTAAGTTTCACCCAATGTGATGAACAGGAACTATGACTCTTGAAAATGAACTTAGAGAAGTTTTTAGAAAAAAAGAAAGATTTTAGATTACTTTTTCTCCATGTGATACTACCGTAATAAAACAATTTTCACAAGATTACTTCTCCAATTGAAAAGTCCCTGTCTGAACACTTCCTAATTGCAGTGATTTCCTGGACAAGCTAAGACCCATCCTGGGTCAAATGCTGCTGAAATATAATCAAATGAACAACTACAGCAGGCAGAAGGCACCTGTAGGCCTAATGAAAAGACTGTGCTTGAAAACTCAAGCAGTGGTAGAAAACCATATATTATTTGTACTTACAGACTGTGTGAGTGAATGATAATTACTTGCTAATTCAGCTAAACCAAGCTTCAGGGAAATTATAAGTTTGGTCCATGGCTCTAAAGAAGAAATACTACAAAATCATTAAACAGAAGTCATTAATGTAGATTTTTCATTACGTCCTTTTATTCTGATTTTGCTAATAACCAAAGAAGCATATGTTTTTCACAAAGCTGTGAAAACCCGTTACTTAAATCAAATAATATTGGTGCTTAACAAAAATGTAATATTTACACCACGGATACAATATGAATCAACATACAAAGTCATTAAAAAAAAAATCTTATTTTCCTGCTGTCTTTCAATAAGCCTTTTAGATAGTCCAAGAAATTTCTCTGTTCCATTTTCCCTATGAAAATATTTTCTCTCAATTTCTGTGGAAGTCCAGACTTTGCTGACAAAGCCAGTATGACACTTTTCTGTTATCAGACTGTACAATCCTGATCCAAACCTCAATTCATATACTGATAGGCATGTGGGAAAGCTGCAACTTATATATAGCCTTTCCAATAATCACCTTCTTCAAATTTTCTTACTGCTTCTGACTACGAGATTTCCAGATGACATTAGATTTATTCTTTTCTTTGTTAATAAATCAAAAAAAAAAGTCTTTGCTTTTTGAGTACCCCGAAATGGTTTGAAATAATGCCAGGATGAGAGAACTGCAGAAAACCATAGCAGTTTTAACAGAAATGTAGGTCTGCAATTTGATCTATCTCAGATCTACTTCACCACTAAACATGGCTAAAGAATTCTGCCAAAGAAGATTTATTCTCTTGTTAAATAAGTCAATACTCCTTAGCCCATTAAGTAGAACATAATCAAAAGCTTGAAAATTGCAAGAGATGCAGAAACTGCAATAGCCAATTAAAGTAATAGTATATGAAATCTAGGGTCATGATCTTCAAAATTATAATAGCAGGAACATCTAGAGGAACTTCTGGCACATCTTTGGATGATTTTTTTTGTTGTTGTTGCTAAATGCACTATATCTTCAGTATCTTTCACAATTTTGGATACTTATTTAACCATTCTATGCACTACCTAAGAACAAATGACATAATGCCACTTGAAACAGTTTGATATTTATCATGTACATTTGATCACATTCTGTGACCCAAAAGACTGCTGCAGTAATAAAAGGAGGTGTACTTCTATCCACCAAAGAAAAAGCTTTATACTTACAACATATTTTTATAGTATTTAACTTTTTTTTTTTCACTGACTGAATTGGCATATTAGTCCTGTAATACTGATTCCACTGAGAACTAAAAAGGTGAGAGACAACACGGAAATACATTCGATAAAAACACTTCATTACTATGTTTATTTATAGTCTAAATATACTTTGCTTTTTGAAATTTGCTATTAAGTTCTTATTTTTAAAAGGTGAAAGCTTTTACAAAGTATTTCTCTTCTAACCTCTGGCCATTCTTTGACTTGAGTGACTCAAAACAACAAGACATTTAGATCAATGACTGTAGATGAATTCTAGAATAAAAGGCAAATAACCTGACATAGTTGAAGATAGTGCTGCTATTGTCAGGGATTTTAAAAGAGACAAGGACTCATCCCAAATCAGGGATGCATGGACATCAGCAGCACAAGCTTACACACTCCAGAGCATATACTCTAATACTTTGAAGCAAATACTGCCTCAGATATAATCTCATTTGTTTCAAGAGGACATCAGAGAGAATAAGATAGTCACAGAATATTAGCCTCCGTATTGCACTAACATATTTAATTATGCAGTACATATCTTGGGGTTAAAATCAGGCTTAGGACATTTAAGTATTGATCCTTGATGCATGAATGCAGCTTTGCACAACTCTGACAGCAACCAGTTTAATTTTTCTGAGTATTTGGTTTTACTTAGAAAAAAAATCTATTTATCCTTGCAACACATGAGAAAATGTTATACTTTCTATATAAGAACTTTTGCTTACAGGAAAACAAGATGATCGATCCTGTAATTTGGCATTGCATTCTGTCTAATACATTTATGGTGGCTTTGATGTGAGTAACTCATCTTTATCATCTCTTTCTGGAGCTGGCAAGTGCTATAGGAGTGGGAGCTAACTTTACAGTTTTAAAAAAGAAAACTGTAAATGAAAAGACATTAATGTCTCTTTAGTGTGATCATGATAGTATTGTCATGATTTGAAAGCCATCACACTCCTTGGAGCTAGTCTGTTATAGTGGCTTCTAATGGATGCAACTGCTGACAGAGGAAACACGTTAGCGATCGATGTATGTGCCTTTGTGTTTGCATTTTCTCCCTATAATCCCCACGACTGACTGTTCAATAGTGACAAAGTCACAGAGGTCTCCTGCTGTTACCATCAGCAGGATTTTCTCTACAAAATCATGCAGGAATAAAAATGATCCATATGAAACGCAGCCCAGGTTTTGTTCTCCCTCCTGAGGCTTCCAAAACACTTTTCATTTCAGGCAGGTAATCATGAAAAAAAACAGCTTTCAGTTGCTTGAACTGCTTTGAAACCAAATAAACCTTAGCATCAAAATGCTCATGGAGGCAGTTACTTCCATGTTATGATAGGGAAAAAAATATTAGAGAGCACTCTCAGAAATAAGGAATAGGAATTCACTGTAAAGGTATTAACATTGCTAGACTTCAATAGTGAATAAAAAAATACTTCAAGTCAAATGAAAGAACATACTAGTCTGTATGGACCGATTATCAATTTAAAAATGTAAAAGTTTTTTTTTTTTGCTGCTGGAAAAAACCTGGGTGCAATTTACGCTTCATGCTGCAGAGCTCCTGAGATTTTATTACAAATCTTGTACTATTTGGTATTGGTCTGAAACATTTCTTGACATTTATACCAATCATAAGTTTTCTACATATTTAGCTTTTGGGTTTTGAGTACCTGTGGATTGCAATACTAGCTTATTAGTTTGTCCACAGCGTCAGTACAGTCACTTTCCATTGAACAGAACCCTTCATAGATCTCCCATATGCTATTCTAAACTGAGACCCTAGCATTCCAGCATCACTCAGCCATACGTAATTTACTTTATTCCACATGCTTTCAGAACCAAGGTGTCATCTGTTTTTACTCATATAAAAATGAGATTGTCATACAGCTTTGGTTGCAGCCACTGATGCCTTTAAAATTTACTGTAGTTCTACAACATATGGGTGGTATTTAATTTAAGAAGGGGTATTTCCATTCCTCACTTACCCTTCAAGTGTAAAACAGTGGGGATGGGTTGAAGCCTTTGAATGAATAAATCATTTGACAAATCTTCTGCTTATTCCTGTCTGAGGATTTTTTATTAGCAGTTTGCAATTTGCTCATACACATTAGTCATTCAAAATCACTGCCTATTCCATGCAAATACTCTGTGGTCTGCCAGTTGTACTCCAGCAGATCCTTCCAGATATCTGAAATCTGAGCCACTCTAGGTTTTCTGAGGCAGAGCTTTCTTAAAAGCTGTGACAGAGCTCACAAAAAATCTGTGCTCCTCAGTTTTTGACTCAGATTTTAGAAGCCAAATTTCCCTCTGTGTAGTGCCTTAACAAAGCCAAAATTAGTTTTCCATTAATATCTTCTAAGATTCAATGTTCCTGCAAAACCTATGATCAATAAATTTATTTGCTAGAATATCCATAGACATAAAGCACTGAAGGAGGAAAAGCAGGAGGAGTAAACTACTGTGAATGTAAAGACTTCTTTTGTGGATAACGATAGGGGTCCTGCTCCATCAGACCTTCTGAAGGAAGTTTAAACTATCAGTGCTTGATTCATCCTGTGCAGCCCTTTCAGCATATTTAAATGCTTAAAGAAATATTTGAGATACTTAGAAATTTTGACATACATGGAAGAATGCCACACACCACTGCAAGACTAAATCCATCGTGGTAGAATTAAAATAATAAAGAATTATCATAAATTATTATATTGTTACTGAGATGCAATTATTCTTTGTAATTGTTGTTGAGATATATTATTGAGTGGAAGAATTCATCCCACCTGGATTTACCTAACTACAAGTTGATATCTAGACTATGATCATCATCTTATCCTCTATGTAGTCAGTGGAGAGAACTTAGGCAAAACATTCCCTGGAGGACCCTAGTCATAGTTGACCATGAAGACAGCTTACATCACTATCTTCTACTCCAGCCCCAACAGGTGGTGAAAGCAGATTGTGGAATTTAGGAGAGATAAGTCAAAACAATCATGGACAATTTTCTGATGTTCCTAGATGTTAATAGACTTTTGTTCAGCAGTAAAATCCACAAACTGGACTACATGCTATGATATTTTGAAGCATCAACACAGAAAACATGCTGATGACTCTACACAGAAATGATGAAAGTTATTGAATATTCATGAGAACTATAGTCAATATATTTTATAATCCCAAATTGATCAGGATTTTTGTATTAAAAAAAAAAAAAGGGCTTATGTGCCTCAAATGCATTTGAGACTTTGGGAATTTAGCCTTCCTCACCCAGTCTGCTGATGTTCACACATATTTTCAAACAGAATAAATATGACTTTGATGTCAGGCAAAACCTTTTTAGTTTCTAATGTGAAAGTAATAACATGATATGCCACATTTCTTCTTATATCAAAATAAATGGATTCCAGAGAATATTTCCAAGAAAATTTGTGTGATGGAGGGAGATCCAACTTTTGACCAAGAGGGAGATCAGGAGTCAAGAATACTGAGTGTCATATCTGTTTTTGTCCACTGCTTATTGGATGACCTTGGAAAAGTCAATAGATCTCTGGTTTCATCTTGAGCACTAGATCATGAGCTCTTTGGGATAGGATCTGGTTTCACATGGTGAATGCATAATGCCAAGCAGAAAGAGATGTCTAGAGGAACATAAAGATTAATAATAAATAATCTATTTAGTGTATAAAACAGAAGTAGGCCAATGAGTATTGTTTAGCTTCTAATTACAAAAAGAAGAATCAATGAAAATTCTATTAACCGCTTGCATAGGAAGTAAACCAAGAAACAGGTAAGTTTTTTTCTAACTTCCTCCAAAAGTGAAACTACAATCACCGACATGGATGTACAGGTGAACATCTGCACATAACATCTGCTGGCGTCTTCTCTCTCTACTAAACTGGATCTCTTACTTGACAAGAAATATTATTAGCTTTTATTATTCTTTTTATTGCTAGCTTGTATTATTATATATTATTTTATTATTTGTAATATTATATTCATTTTATTAACATTTATTATTCTGGCATTGGAAGGAATGGAAAAGATCAGTTACCTGACTCACACCCTAAGGCAATTGAAAAGGATTTTGAAGCGAACAGATTCACTACCTGTGTGGCCTGTGAACAATGGATCCAACAATAAATTTAGAAAGTGTAAATGCCTTCTACATCAAGTAGCATGTCCAATCAAGACTGTTCCTAAAGTATACTTGTCAATGCATTGTCCAGTTAAGTTTTAAACATCCCTCATAAATGTATGTAGCATGCACAAAATTTCCCTGTATTGTAATATTCCTGCAGGGACCAGCCAAAGATTCAAACGTCCTGTCTTAGTGTCTGTACCACCTAGGAAGAAATTTATGAATGTTTTGGTCCTGCTGCTTTCCGGTTGTTTGGGCATCAGGGAAATATGAAACTAAGTCAGTTGGATGCTATAAGTCTTCTTTTCCTGTTGACTCTGGCACGAAAATACATATTTGGGGGGTGGAAAAATAAGATGTTCTCCGTGTATACCCAAGTGGGTTAAATTTCATAACAAAGGCTCAGTCAGTAGGGAAAAAAAAAATTCCTTTACTGAAAATATTGGATTAATTTTACAGTGAGTGGGGTAATAGGGAATGGTCTCATCGTTCTGTTATTCCATGAATCCACAAAGAATGAAAGGAAAGTAATACAATAAGCCATGTTTACTTGGAGTCTATGGACACGGATCTGTGTTTGATCATCTGTCCTGGTTTGAGTTAGAACAGAACTAATTCTGTTCAGTGATTTTACCTCTCAACTAAGTCTCTTCTACCTAACTGCACTTTCTGAAGTTATCGTCATATTTTGCAGACAGTGTCTGCTTCTAGCAGTGACAACGCTTGATGTTTAGAGTTAACACCAAGGATTGGTGTGCAGACCAAGGTCATTGCTGGATCTTGTGTATCACTTTGGGGGTACAGAAAGTAAAAGGCCACATTTGTTGAGGGGGAGCAGGCAGGACAGGTGACCATAAACTGACCGGTGAGGTATTCCATCCCATGCACTTCATATTCAGTATAAAGCTGAGGGATCACAAAGACAAAGCTCTCTTCTTCAAAGACTGGTGTCCAAGGAGACTGTCCATTCTGCCTTTGGTCCTGATTTATGTGTTCCTGAATCCAGTTCCAGAATACAGCTCCTGAATCTGGTTCCCATCTGCTGCTGAGTCCAGTCTGGGACTTTACCCAGTGCCTGTTCCACAGCATCAGTAGTGATGGTGATGTAATTGCCATCAGACGGGTTGAGTTAGATATTGGGTTTGCATATATTGGTTTATATTCCATTTTGTTATTATTATTATTTTTATTAAAACTCTTCTGGTTTTCTTTCCAAATCTGTAAATCTCTCTCCCTTATTCTCTTTCTCTTCCCCTTTGGGAAGGGAGAGAGATTAACAGAGAGCAGTCTGTCATTTGCCTGCTGATAAGGCCAGCCCTAAACCTTGACAGTCATACGGGCAAAATAAAAGAAAGAACACATAATCTGAGCTTTTTCCTCTGACTAATACATTCCGTTAACCTATGCTGTTTCTGCAGCTTTCCTGAAGAAGAAATTTTAAATCCAACTTGATAGAATAAAACACTATATATACTACATAATAGAATACAATAGTTCTTAATCTGTGAAACACATACTACTCCAAAGTATTAGTCACCAGCACAGGTCCAGAAGTTTTCATTGCAACCAGTAGTATTACTTACCATTGTCAATGACAGAAGATCTTAGAAGATATGATTAGGCATGTAGTACATATATATATATAAACAAAATGGCATTCTTAGAAATTACATTAATTCAAATACCTGACAGATACCATTCAGAAGTTATCAAAAGTGGGAAATATTCAGTGAGAGGCTAGTGGCCAGATGGCAGGGGCAATATTTGGCAATAATCACTGTTGTTGTAAATCGAATGAAAAATGGAGGAACTACTAGCAACTGTTTCTTTCCAGAACAAAGATAGCAGACAGACAATTTCTTGTATGCATGCCAGAACAATACTGCTGGATTTCTAAAACCAGACAGGCTATCATTAATATCCTAAAAAGGAAATCCCTGCAGAGATTGCAAGTTGAGTATAACACAATGACCACCTCTTTATGTGCAGCCTCTTCCTGGTGTGCAGCGTCCTCCCGGTTTGCAGCCCTGGTCAGCAGTGTGTGTTATATCAACCTGGAGCAATTTTCACTCAAGAATTAAATGGAACAAGCTGGAAAGAGCTGGCTCCAAGAGGAAAGTTGGCCTACCCTTCTTGAGGCTGTGCCAGTGACCTCATAGCTTCAACATTCATTCATCACTACAGTGACTTCTATGTGCAACAACACACCTGAGGCAAGAAATCCTGTAGCCACTTATATATCCCCTGTACCAATTCCAAGTCATCCTTTCCTTAATCCACAGAGAAGGATTGTGTGATCCTCATCTACATCACTTTGGTTTTCCTTGCATGCTGGAGGCACTTTGGCAATCTGCAGCAGTGTTCCTCACATCAGAGCCCTTTCCCAAGAGTTCTGCTCCTCAGTGAAGGATGCCCTCTTATCTTAAACTCATACCCCTCAGTCCTCCATCTGAAGAACTGTTCAGTTGAATGACTAGTCTGTTCTCTCCTGGACTCACACTCCTGGTCAAGATGCATGCAACCTGTACTTGCAGTTACTTACAAGGTGTCTTTGCTTTTCATGAGGAAGACCTGGCCCTTCCAATGGGCCCTTTGAATGGGCACAGAAGCACAAAGTGTCAGTGAATGTCATTTTTAAATTTCTTAAAAAAAAAAAAAAAAAAAGGCTGAAATATACTGAAATAATTTGGAGATTTAAAATGGTAGAGTATCTTTCTGTTTCAATTGTTCAATTGTGAGCATGGCTGTTCCATATTTTTATAGCACAAGACTAAGATTTATACAATACACTATTTCTCATGGGCTGGAAAAGATGTAATTCTTTAGACATTACTCATAGACAGTACAATTCAATTAGTTGTGCAAGTCATCACTTGGTTGATGATCAGTCTGCCTCACAACATATTAAATATTTTTAAACTCTACAGATTTAAGTAGTTAATTCATATGTAGCTGAGTTATTAGGTGTAAAATGACTTCTGGAGGATAATTTATTCAAATCTATATGAATATATGGTTCCGGTAAGGCAGAACAAAGGTATAATGTATAGTTTCCTGAAACAAAATTCAGAGCTTGTGCATACTCAAAGTCACAGAAGACAATTAAGAACATTACATTTTGTCACAAAAACATTTTTTTATTTGATTTGCCTTGCTCAAGAACTAAACTGAATTAGTTTCCACTATACATATATTTTGCATTAAAAATATAAAACATTGAGACAAAATTGCTAGTGAATTAATGAAAATGCATCCAGTCACTTCTGGATTTGGCTCTGAATGTGTGTTTAAAAATACATCTCTTCAGTGGGTAGGAGACAGAATGCTTAACTAAAGAAGCAATAAAAATGTTAAGACATGCATGCTAGCAGTTGAGCTGTCAGCTATTGTTAGCCGAAGAATCTTTCACAGTACGATATAGGTCAATATTTAAAGAAACAGTAGTTGAAGTTGGCCACTTTTAGTAGCTTAGATATATACATTTATTAGATTAACATAAGTTAGCACTCTATTAAAAACTGCATGGTTTTATAGCATGTTTCTATCAGACTGAGTGTGAGAGTCAGAGAGAGATGATGCTCTGCTCTCAGGGATCCTTACAGCTCTGCTCAGTTCAGCTCAGCTCAGCTCTCCCTTCATGTTACTACCAGCTCACTACAGCAACTAACAGGGAAAAATGAAAAGAAAAATCCTTTTTCTCCTCTGGTAAATCTGTGCTTGAAAATCCTTCACTTTTAGGAATGCTGATATGCCAGTGAGACAGCCACACAGTGTGAGCATTGGACCATATTATGCTTTCAGTTGTAGGTGATGAGATCAAATTTATTTCAAATGAAACTGTGTAACTTTTGATGCAATTTATTACCACTTCAGAAGCCACCTTAGGCAAAGCACTAAGTGATAGGACTTCTTTTTGTCTAGTGCAATGTCCGCATGGATAGAATCAAAGAATATTTTGGTTGGAAGAGAACTTCAAGATCGTCAAGTCCTAACTTTTACCCAGAATTGCCAGGTCACCACTAAACTATGTCCCTCAGCACCACATCTACATCTCTTTTAAATAGCTCCAGGGTTGGTGACTCCACCACTTCCCTGGACAGCCTGTTCCAGTGTTTTCCATTTCTTTCAGCAAAGAATTTTTTTCTGAATCACAGAATTTCCTAGTTTGAAAAAGAATTTTAAGATCATCTAGTCCAACCAATAACGTAATGCTGACAAGACCTTGACTTAACCATATCCCTAAGCACTGTGTCTACATGACTCTTAAATACCTCCAGGGAAGGTGACTCGACCACTTCCCTGGGCAAGCTGTTCCAATGCCTGATAATCCATTAACATAATAATCCAACCTAAACCTACCCTGGCACAACCTGAGGCCATTTCTTCTTGTCTGATTGCTTGTTACTCAGGAGACTAGGCTGACCTCCACCTTGCTACAGTCTCAGGTAGTTGTAGAGAGCATTAAGGTCTACCATGAACCTCTTTTTCTCCAGGATAAACAACCCCAGTTCCCTCAGCCCTTCCTCCTAAGACTTGCTCTCTAGACCCTTCACCAGCCTTTCATAAACCCATGCTGACTGGGCCTGATCACCCAGTTGTCCTGTATGTGCCATGTGATGGCACTCAGGATGATTTGCTCCATAACCAACTCTGGCACCAAGGTCAGACTAACAGCCCTGTAGCTCCCCAGATCCTCCTTCTGGCCCTTCATGTAGATGGGTGTCACGTTTGCTAACCTCCAGTCAGCTGGGACCTCCCCAGTTAGCTGGAACTGCTGATGAGTGATGGAAAGTGGCTTCATGAGCCAAGTACATACATTGTACATCATCATGGGAAGCCTTCTGAATTCTTTCTCAACAACCTGATTTGGGATTAAAGGACTTTTAACAAAAAAAGGAACAATCTGCACAGTAGAGAGAAGGGGCCTTAAGGAAATAAACAACTCAGCATCTCTGAGCCCAGGTGGTAGGATGCATCTACCACAGAAGATTATGGGAACTGGATGAGCAAACAAACAAGTAAAAGGCAAAGGGTATCAAGAGGATCTGAGATCTCAGAAAATGAGGGCAATATCAAAGGGCAGTCAAGGTTACAAAGATGAAAATAATCTCTACAGGGGTTTAGAGAGAAGTGTGATTCCTGTGGGGATTCTAAACTTTTAGTTCATTTGCTACCTTTAAAAGTCAACATTGTCTCCAGTTTAGGCCTTGGCTGCATTAGAAAGTATAACCACCTGGTAAAATAGGTCGCAACATGAGTTGGCCTAACTTTCCAGCAAAAATGTTTGCTCTCCTGTGTCAAGTTTACAGATTTAATTCTTATGTTAAACAAATTTAAATAAAGTCATGTTTAGCACTATCTTACTCCATGATTAAATGTCACTAGGCTCTCTAGAACATAAGATAATTGCCTTGTAAGTTCCCTGGAGCAAAAGCCTCTCCTGTGGACACACTCTGTGACTAACAGAGTGGGTAAGAATAATGAGTAATAAGTAACAAAAATAATAATAATATGAAGACAAAAAAAGATCTGCAGATAGATCTGAAGGGGTTCTGCAGATAACCACTATTAGAAAGTTGGCAAATTAATGAAAAATCATTTAATATGTATTAAGTTTGGCTTTTAGATCTTAAACTGTATTTGAATTTTCCAATAATATTGAAATTCAGATAAACAGCTCTTCACTGTAACATAATAGCACACACACAATTTTTATTTGCTAGTTATCAACAATAAAATAACAAAGAGGATATAGTTATCCCATTGATACATTATTATATATTAATAAAGAAAAGCTCCGATGATGAGCGGTCCCTCTTTCTTGAAATTGTTTGATAAAGGCATTCCCAAAAAAGTTGAATTTGGGAGACTGCTTCCTCTACTTCTTGAAGGAGAAAATAGAAAAGTAGTTGAAGACTTCCCCAAGCAAGCAAAAGAAAAGTAGTTGAAGACTTCCCCAAGCAAGCAAAAGTTTTCATTCATGCAAATGAACAGAGAAAATAATTTTTATATTTGTCATTTGAAAGACATCTTGACCAAGAGAAACCTCTATCAAGTTTTTCACTCTGGAGTTCAGATGAAGTGACCAAAGAAGTCTTCACCCAGTAAATTCATCTTCTTATCCCATGGCAAGCAGCCCTCCTCAGAACAAATCTGCAGCAAATATCCAGCAACAAAAAGCAGTGCCACAGGCAAACTGAAGAGGACACCCTGGCTATGTAGGCATGCTAATGCTTCAGTAACTTCCTAATAGGCATGAAGTTACAAGTGGAATACAGACTGCATCATGCCCGTAGTTCTTCTAAGGTCAGCATAAGCCTGTTACTTATGCAGCAATGTTTTCAATTGTGTCAGCAACTGACAAGTATCATGCGTTTTCTCTTAGTTGCTCAGTGTGGGAACAGTTATAATCATGGATTTGTAAACATCTGTTTCACAGAGATATTTACCTGCTTTTTTTCAAAAAGCTTTGCTAAATAAAACTTTTCATAACACAAAGCTGCTTTAAGATTTTTTGGCAATGGAGAGTTAATATATTCAGCATGCACAGTAGGAAAGGTCCACTTGGGACTATAATTTAAAGAGCTAACATTAATGGAATAAAACATATACAGATGTACCTTCTTTAGTCCTTTTCCATGGCTACAGTAGCACTGAAGGGTCACGCTAAACACCTTGAGGTTGAAAATTAAAATATTCTGTCTGTATACTGTTTTTACTGTTGTCTCTATACTGCCCCAACCCAGCTCATAGTCAGGAAACTAATAACTTTCAGAGAAAATGGCACTATTCTTTATGTCTTGCAAGGACATCTCCCTCTTAGCTATAAACTGAACAAAGCTTAAATGCTTCCCAGAGCTCCTGATAAGCACCCAAAACCTCTGAATGGCTTACATTTGCAAAGCTAGGAGGGAAATCTTGTAAAAAGTCTTTCCTGTAATTTCAGACAATTCCTGTTAAGGTCAAGCCAGAAATTCTTCACAAATAGTTTCTCTCAGGGTACAGAGGTATTTCCTTTTCAGGTTCTGGCTAGGTCCCAAAGTGCAAAAGTATGAAGAAAAAAAAACTAATGATAATCAGAAAGTTAACCAAATCCCTCCTATCTTAAAAAAGTTTCCACTAACACTTCACCTGCAGTTTGGCAGACAATTAAATGTGGTATCAACCTATCCTAATAGATTTCCCATCTCGACACCCACATAGGTAAGGTGCCCTCTGACCTCCAGTTGCCTCTTTATTTTGTGTTAGTTTTCTATTTCTTCAGATAAAGCTCTTTTTAAAAACTGAAAAACACTTTTTCACTTCAGTCCGTATTTTCAAACGATAGCACTGGCTGCTCAGTGGATGGTATTTCTTACCAACTGACATTAGGGGTGCATTTTTTTCCTGGCTTTAAATACTATCACAAGTATCCATAGATAAAAAGGGATATTAAAGATCTGTTCTGAAAGCAGACATACTTTTCTTCCAATATTTTTTCTCACTCTCCAGCTACTTTCATTAATTTATTTTATAAAATTCTTGGTCTTTTTAATTTTTTTTTTTCAATGTGGCAGTGAATGTATTGTACCCTCTTCATTTTATTTACCAGAAAATAGTAATCGAAGGCAGATGGACCATCTGGAATAAATGTCTATTTCTCTAACATGAACCCAAGAAATCTGAGCTTCGAACTATACTTCGACTGTAGTTCTGGTTTGGATTTCAGGTAAATAATTTAAAATAGGAAAACTGTGCCAACATAAATCAATTTCCTGTGTTATTCTTGTGTTTAATGTAACAGCAAGTGCTTCATTCCTAAGTGACATGATGAGACCACATCACAGCAAGGGCAGAAATAGCCCCCAATAAGGCTTAGGTTTGGCTTCCTGATTCCTTTCAAAATGAACCTTGCCAAAAGGCTCGTGCATGGTTAAACCAGAACCCATCAGAGACAAAATCATGGGTTAAGTATTGTGATTTGCAAGTCTTTTTCTGTTTCTAGTTACAGCAGGAGAGGAATGACAACTATGAATTCAAGGTAACAATCCCTGTCTCCTTTTTTGTCACCAAAATTTTACTCTTATAGCCCCAAAGGTATCATAATTTAGGTTCAGTACTCTGTTTCACTTTATCATTCTTTGCTGGTTTGTATAGTCACAGGCAATAAAAAGTCTAGAGCAACATCTACCACATTAAAGGACACTGTATCAGGGCCCATTCTCTGGGTTTGATTGTGTGGAGACTAGCCCACATTCAGACTTTTAAAGTCTGCTGCCTTCCAAGGTAGGGTGGCTACATAAAGATTATTTCCTAGGGATGGTCCATGCTCTGTGCTAACTTCTGAACTCTACCCAGGACATCCCTGGAAGAATTCCAGTTGACTTAGGTGCTAGTAATTGCATACTGAAGGCATACTTCTGTTAGAGGTTCTATCAATAGTGCTAAGATACACGAGAAATTCATTGGAACTGCATCTGGAAATTAAAACTCACTTCTGTAAATGCAGACCTTCCACTTTTGACAGGTAGTAGTTCCCTTGACTGGAGCTCTATAGATTGCTTCTTCCCCTCATGTTCAGTGGGCAATACTTGGCATCAGCAGCAGTTACATACACAGAGCAAGGGTAGGAAGTGCATCATGCAAGAAGTGTTTACATTTTCACATGCTGAAAAATTAGTAGTATGCAAAATAATCACAGTGTAGATGGATAATGAAAATGTTGCTCTAATAAACTGTATTCTGCTAAAATTTTAACTTGAGTTGAAGCTCATTTGAGGCTGTTCCAGATCAGCTCCTACATTATCTGAATGCTTTGCCAACAACAGAAGTAATGTTGCCTGCTGGACTACTGGAGACTGTCATGTCACCCCTATACACTACACTCAGAAAATAAATTACACTTACATTCTGGATATTTCTAAATTACTTTCTGCATTGGAAAATGACTCTCAGTTGAACACTGTAAGGCTGCAAGAAAACACTTTTGATAAGAGCAAAGCATTTAAATATAATAAAAAACACATTCAGATTTTGCAGTTTCCCCATTAGACAGTTCACTCAGTTTGATTTTTAGGAACAGTAGGAGAAAACTTTATGCAAGAAGTCTGTGCTTATTAAAGTGTATTCCACAAGGCTAATATGGCTTTGTCCTAGTCTATGTTGTGGAAAGGAGCTGTGTCCCTGGGCTATTCTTTCTGAACTCCATTGGTATGGCACATTGCATCTCTGGGATTTGCTTTTCCTAAACTAATTGGAGAGACAATGACACTCTTACAGGTTGAGGAAGACAAAGTCAGAAATTACAGAGTGGCTGAGGGGGAGAGAGAGGAGTGAGGAATTCAGCAGACTGATTTGACTTCTACTTTAGGATGAAACTACTAGGGAGCTCCCTAATTGTCTCTATATATTAAACAGCCCAAAGAGAATAATTCTTCAGATAGAGTTTACATTTTTGTGGTCCAATGATAACTAAGATTATTAATCCCACTTTATATTCAGAATGAAGATATGTATACATGTATGTGCTTATGCAGGGACATGTACAAGTACATTTGCATATGCATCTTCCTGTTCTTTTATTGGTGCCTTGGGTTTGCTTCTCTCCTTCACACAAGCCATTTTGCACAGCAAATTCTGCACTAATTTCCATTAGTGCAGAACTCATGTTTTTGCCCTGAAGAGCTCAGCATTTACAGAAAATTATTACAGAAATAAGCAGATTTCCTTATAGGTAGACTAGGCAAATGTGATATATATCAAATAACTTTTGTCACCTAGCAAAAAAGATGCCTGTATTACAGCCTGTTGTTTTGATATTAGCCTGCATATTGTCTTTCCCTGGTGTATATAAATCATGGGCTGGAACCTTTCCTGCCACAAGCAGAGGTGGAAGCAAGCAGCAAATGCCTTGCAGCAGTCATACCACAGGTGCTCTCTACTCCCTCCATACTCCCAGGAAGATCGACCAACATATTCTCAACCAACATTTCCTGAAACAGAGCAGGAAACACTGTAACAATGTTCATGTTTCTGGATTTAATCCACATTTCTAGATTTAAATTTTCAGTTTTCAGTGGTTTGTTTGGTTTGGTTTTTTTACTAAAGGTCAATATATTATGTGGGAAGCAGACAATCATGAGCAAAATATTTATTTGCGGAAAATTACGTCTCTAAATAAAGATTTTTGTCAGCTCCAAGAACATATTCAAGTCTGTATCTGCTGCTCTACCAGTTCCCATCACATGTTAAAGAACTTAAAAAAGCAACACTCCTACATGAAATTTCACAGTGAAGAAAAACGCTGAAATTTCCTTTAAAAAGCCTTTTCTACCTTCATATCTCTGTGACATATTATTTGGAACAATTTCCACACATCCAAAGCTCAGAATATGGCAAAGCCATCAACAGTAGCTAAATATTACTGCAAAGAAATAGCAAACAAAATTATGAAAATATGCCAACCTTTTGTATCATATTTCAAATGTCAAAACTGATTTCTTTAGCTACTATTGATTTCTTTTCTACTAGTGCAGAAAAACCTTAAAAGTAAACAGTAGACAGTTATAAGAAATTTTATCTATTCTTATCATATTGTGATTATTTAAAAAAAAAAGTATTCTAATGCTCATTTTTACAGCTTAGAAGGAAAAAAAATAAAGAAATGCAGTTTTAATGCAAGCTACAGTACCTTCACTGCAACAGAAATGAAAAGGGTGGTCACTAGGTAAGGCAGACCCTGGTATTACACTGACTGATTTTGGATTTGGTCTTCTGCTGATTATTCTTCACATGTGAACTGGAATGTTCATAAAAACAGTCTTCAAAATGGTACAGTTCTTTCTGTTCCACAAGCACTCACCTTGCTGGAAATGCAAACAGTCAATTGGACATGCATATCCAAATTTTTCTGACTAGAAAATGCTGTTTGACCAAGACTCAGTCTATAATATCTTCATACAACTTAGCTCTACAGATTTTAAAAACTTTCTTACTCTTTTATTTTTTTTCCAAATTGGTAAAAAACTTCGGTGTTCATAGCATTTCTGTTCTGAAAGTTTTCATTTAGAAACACAATTACATGTAAAGTAGAACATAAACATTTTTTGTGAGAGATGTATTTTAATAAGTGAAGCATTTTGCAACTACTGCAATAACCCAGTCAGCATTGTTTTACCCAAGCTGACTGCAATAAAAGGGGGGAAAAAAATCAAATAGTGAGAGTAGATAGTCACTGTGATTCAGAACATAAATTTTGATCTCTTGAAAATCTGCCTGGGACAGGAAAGCCTCCCTCTGCCCAGCAGGTCTTCCAAGTGTCAATGCAGTTAGCCCTTGAGTTGCATGCTCACCAGGTTTCCTTAAATGCAGGGGTGTTTAATACAGAACAGAGAGTAAAATCTGTACACTTACTGCCATGCCTTTGAAGCTCTATATCCTGCAATTTACAAACTAAATCCATTCCTTACAAAAACATCTAGGAGAGGGGCCATATAATGTGTATGGAAATAGGAGGAAAAACTTCTCTGCCCTGTAGGAAAATAATTAGATTTTTATGTTGCTTATCTTTTTCTTTGAGAAAATGTAGATATAAACTTCTAACTGGAACAAACAATATTTGTGCTGTTTGAGTTAACAAGGAACTGGTCTATGGGAGGCTTCATCTCAACAGCTGACCTATATAGTGAAGTTACTCTCAGGCTACACTGTGGAAATCTCTTCAAGGTTACTGTGAAAGATATGTGGAGTATGACTTTTCAAAAGGAATAGAGGAAAGAACTTTCTAGGTTTAGTAGAGCAGTAAGGGAGGAGCACAACTGAAATTTCTACTTGTTTATTACCATTTGAGTCATTTCCCAAAGACAAAACAGTCTGGGTATGACCAAAACCCAGTCAATTCTATATGTAAGCTTCTTGCCTATGTTAATCTTTCTGTGATGTTAAACAAAGCTGTTGAATGTTTGAAAAAAACCCAAAACAAACAAAACCAAACAAAGAAAACAAAAAAACACCCAAACCAACAAACAAACAAACAAAACCAGAAAATTCTTTCTTTTACATAGAATAGAATTCCAGAATTATGACAGGTTTTCTTTATGCAGTTGAACAGAGTTCTAATATAGAAATTGGTTTCTCAGTTGCTTCAGGTTCATTTCAACAGACTACACAGCCAGGGGAAATTCTTCAATAAATATAAAAATCCCATGGTTCCCATATAAGAAATACCTTGCTCTTTCTGTCTCTTTTGTGGGTTTTTTTCTGAGGCTTTTAGGTAGATGTCTGTTGTGTCAATATCACATTTCCTATTTAAAATGGGTATAGCCATTATAACCTCCGGAAGTATCTTAAAGCAGCTGCACCAAGGAAACAGCACAACTATTTCTCTTCACAAGTAAAGATACAGCGGGTTATTTTCCAGTCACTGGAAGTTTACCTCATAATTCTAGTATATTAAGAAACCTCAAAGCAGAGATTTTATTTCAGAGGAGCATTATGTTCCTACAAAGCTGTGGCAACAATAATAATTGTATGAGTGTTTTACAATGTATCTGTTTGGCCTTCACATCTGCTCTGTGATGACATGTACACAGCAGTGATAAAAATAATTAAGGAGAGGAATTTTATATACTGCAGAAAAATAAATCCATAAAAAGCCAATTTCCTCTAATGGTGGCCTCAATGCTACATGCGGTGTCTGAATCCAGCGCTGGCTTCCTCCAAATGCCCTTTATCAACGGGCCCCAAGTCTCTATGTCCCTGTCAGTGCAGTCCCCTGTGTGCCTAAATCTCTGCTGCTGCCTGTGTCCATAAATCACTTCAATCTCTGCATCAGCACTGAGCAGCTAAGCATAATGTACCACATAAACCCCTTGGGCTCTGCAAACCAGGTGTCCCCCTCTAATCTTGCCTCTGTGATCTGACCTGCACAGAGCTCTGGGACTTATCCAAAGAAAGTCAGAGTAATAAAGTATATTGGTCATAGAGGAAGCATCCTCCAGGGAGATCTGCTTCTATCTGCAGAAACCCCTGGAGTGCTAAGTTTGAGCCCCATGTCATTCCTGTTCCCTCAAGGACACAATGATATGTTTCAAGAAGGCCATAAATAACATCCATATGAATAGTCCCCAAGGTTAGTGTCTCAAAAAATGTGAACTGTTAACACTCTAGGGGAAAGCTTTCTTCCCAAGAGGGGTGAAGGTGTGCATATACAGACACTGAACCTTTCCATTCTCACTTATTTTTATTATGGACTTCAGCTGAAGATTAGATCTTTAAAAAAAAAGTCAGAGAATGTCTTTATGTTCTCTTTGTCTATCTGATCATTCAAGAAGACATGGCTGGTTTGTGGTAGGGAATCCATGTTTTAGAACTGCATCTACATGCAGGGTTTCACCTCATGAAAAAAAAAATTAAAAATATGTTTTATCAGTTATACTATTCCATTAAATAAGGAATATCTATTTGATCACAACAGCACGTTGCAAGGAAATAGATGCAGCTCAACTGATGGTAACTAATGGCTTTCCATTTAGAAGTGGCAACCTCCTCTCTAATTATAAAAAACATTTTGTCTTGGAACTTCTGAGAGTCATGCTAGCCCAGACACATGGTACTTCTTTGAGAATGAGAGAATGAAGAGTAAATTAATATTGTACCCACACTGACTTTCCTTGAAATAGCACCTAAGAGCAGGATATTATTGTCTTCAAATCTATGCCTCCCCCTGTAAATTTCATGGGAAATTTCAGCTGCTGTACATAAGGAAGGGAAAAAATTCAAAGCATAATATTCAAGCTTAGCTGAGAGCAATTTCTCATACATGTTAATTATTATTGCATTTTTATTTTAACTGAAGCTGTTTCTTATGGAAGTGTTGGTGCTATATCATCATTCAGCCTTCATTTATTTTCTGATATGACATCCTTAAATGCATTTGTGTTGGGGGGTTAATTGTTTTCTTTCCCTGAGCAAGTAGAGGAAGTTCAACAGGATGCCATGCCAGGTTATCTTAACTCCAAGGCAACCTGGATCGCAATAGTTTGTGAATAACACACAGACAAACTTATTTTAATGGAAAAAAAAAAAAAAAAAAAAAAAAAAAAAAAAAAAAAAAAAAAAAAAAAAAAGCCCTATAAGCATTTTTTGGGGAAAAATAAAAACTGAAAGGAGAAGCAATAGTAAAGGATATTTGAAAACAAATTGTTTCATGCTTAGTCAAAAAAGGTCATTATTTTGCCTTTTTTTTTTTTGAAGGTTTTGGGTCTTTATGGCTTCCTTTTATTTCCTTTTTTCTTTCACAATATCAAGTAAATCAATAAATAGGAAAAAAAAGATAAAAGAGAAAGAAAAAAATCAGTAGATAAGAAGGAAGGATAAAACAGACACTTTTAAAGACAAGAAAATCTGTATAATAACAATCTTCTTTTAAAGATGATTTAAATGATGAGGGCTTTAAATGGCAGTATTTTGCTCCACAGGTTAACTTTGTTTCCTACATAATACCTGCATTTGTTTGGACCATCTGATGCCATTTAAAGACAAAGAGAAATGGATCCTGGCTATTCCCATGAAGAGGTGACCCATTGGGCTAGGCTGGCTAAGCCAAGCTACTTTGTCCAGTCTATGGAAGATCAGAAATTCATAAACTAGGACCTTCTCATTATCAGGCAAATTATTAATTTTTAAAATTTAATTGTTTTGTCCCTTTTGTCTGTTGCTCGGGTATTAGTACCGCTGCTGTGGGGTGTAAGATGCTCACCTATATGATATATGACATCTTATGGCTGCTTTGTCTTCATTTTGCAGCATAATATTTGACTGCACAATTCATCAGGCAATGGAGAACAAGGCCACAATTTTCCTCAGAATTTGCAGGAGAAGAAATAGTTTTGTTAATATACAACTAATTGCAAGCTATGTTGAAAAAGTGGAGTTGTGTGACTGAGAGTGAGTTAAATCAGGTCTCCAAGGTGGTTTATCTGTACATCCTCATCTGAAGCTAGTTTGAACTTTGCTGCCTGTAATGAGCTACTCTTACATACTGACTTTCATTTGTGGTAGTGTGAGGGAAAATGATAATGGAGGGATTTCTTGTGTCTAGTCTAATTAAAAATACTTGCAGCATTGTAGCACCACCTGCAGGAGGCCTTTTATTTTGCTAGGGTACTCACAGTACCTTAGGTAAGGAAGGAACATTATATCCCAAAGCATTAGAAACCTCGAGGTCTTACAAAGGCATTAAAAAAAAAAAGCAGAAAACCATGATAACTCCTCTGGACACATGGCAAAACCATGTGAGATGTGTGCTGTTTTGGCAGATAATTATTTGCTCTTGATTTTTAATTGCTTTCTTTTGATCAATTTCCTGCAAGAAATTGCTTTTTAAAATTAGATTTCCAGTTGATGATCAAGAATGTTGAAGGCAGTATCACAAATTTTCAGGCTGATGTAGATGGAAAGATTAGAGGAGTGTTTAACACACCTGGCGTCCAAACACTCTGCCAAAGAATGGAGATCCTGGGGCCTGGGCTCTTCTGATAGCCCAAAGCCAGTGGGAAGCTGTTTTATAAGGGCAGCGATGGATTTCCCATGCACAGGGAAGCAACATGGGGACTGGGGTCCACACAGCTGAGCCTGGGCCACCAGCTCAGGGTGCCCTATGGGAATACTCCTCTCCATATGTGGCAGAGGCACACAGTGCCCCAGGTCCACTGGACCAACAGTCCTTCCCCTGCACAGCTGTGATTTTGAGCATCCATCACGGCCAGTTCAAGAGGCCTCAGAGATTGACTGAGGGACATAAATGTAATAGAAATTCATCTGCAGGGCCTTTTTTCTTTCTTAAAACTATGTACAAGAGCATAATTTTGTTATATATAAGAATTTATAGACCTAAACACATCAGCTGATAGCTCTCCATCCCATTCATGAACGTCAGGGCTTCTGCTATAGAAAATTCAGTCAGAACGGCCCAAAAACACCATTAACAGGGACAGCCCCAGACTCAGAGCTGAGCCATGAAGAGAAACACTGCATTTCCAGAGTTTGTTGTCAGGACTGGACTGTCTGGTGGGAGTCAGCCTTGGTGACAGGGTTAGGGATGTCCAGGACTTTCACTGCTCACATCCAGAAAGCTCCAATGCAGAAAGGACCAGAGCCCCAGAGAGAGTCACTGCTTGCTGCCAGCTGCAATAGTTGTAGAAGGGGAAAACCACTGACACAGTTCCAAGGCTTTATTACTTCTGAAATTTTCTGCATAGCACAGATATGAAGCAGAGTGTCCAAGCCTCCCTGAACAGCCAGCAACAACATGTTAGACAAGATATCAGCAAGAGCAGCAGACCATGGAAAATTAGTGGGAAAAGGAAGGAACGAAGAACTGTAATTTGCAATAGTTGGTCATGCTGTGCATATTTCTGGAGTATTTCATGCATGCATGACTGCCAGTACAAAAACACACATATGTACACACACATTCTTTGCTCCTCAACATGCAAACCCCTGCATGCTGTAAAATCATCAGTTTACTGCTGACTTGACATTTTTTCATTGTGTCCCTGCCTTGCTCAGGGCACAAGACACGTGCAGGAGATGGGGATCAGCAAAGGAAGCAGAAAATGCAGAACAATATCAATTGAGACAGAAAGCAAAGGCTCTGCAACATGCTGCTGTTCGGAGCAGGAGAAAAGTGCTGAGGGTAGAGAGGGGCTAAGAGCCTGTCTGTTGGTAGAGCCACGTATCCCACCTAAACAATGCTGATCCTCCCCAGATCAGATTTTCCTCAGTCATCCCTCCATCTGGACAAAGGTTGTGAGAGCAGCACCTCATGAGACCTTGCCTCACCTCTGAGAATATGTCTCCAGCAGCTGATGCTCTTTATGTGTTTGCTTTCTATTTTAGCTGATTTTTAAACAAGTCACGACAGCCTCTTCAGTAATGCTGGAAGAGACATGGGTACGTGTGGCTGGCAAAGAGATTTTGCTTTTCAAATAGGTACTTGATTTTATGAGAAAGAGTAATAGCGAAGCTATTTCTGTTTCCTGGCAGCAAATCATTTGGGCGTTTTTCTTTCAAAACACCTTAAAGAAAGGAAAATCGGGTTAGAAATGTAGATTTGCTTGTGAAAGTGTCTCTTTTGCACACTTTCCCTCATTCTCTCTCTTGCATTTTCTTTCCCTCTACCTAGCTTCAGTCTCCTGCTCTCCCTCCTTCTCTACACTGTGTGAACATGTATGTGTGTGTGCACATATGCCTTTCCTTGCCTTGCCTTTATTTTTTTGCCAGGAGAGTCAAGCCTCAGTAAATTACTGTATAGTCCTTTCTCTGAGCAGCTTGCCAGTTCCCTCCTCTAGGCAATTTGGTGCCAACTGGATTATATCAGAGCAGTTGCTTTTCCCACAAGAGCAGGAGAAGGTGCAGGAGATTAAAATAAAGATCAGCCAACCCTGTAGCACAGCAAATTAGCTCAGGCTATTAAGCATAATGGCCTTCCAGAGGCCAAAGGGGTCAGCTATTAGTTCAAAATAATGACCTTCAACCCAGGGAATAAGAAGTATACACACAGACGTCTGTTGCTTTCCTGATTCAGTTTTAAAGAGATCTACCACAAGTCACTGTTTTGTACAGTTAAAATGTTTAACTCATTTCATCAGACCTGATTTTTTTTTTCTTTTTTTTCTGTCAGGGGAGTTTGAAGTTAACCATGTGGAGGCTGCTAAAAGATACAAGCAAAGCAATTCCAATTAACAACATGGAAACGCAGTTTGCTTAATTTTGAAACTACTTAAACATCAAAGGTTCAAAAGTTCAGTGCAAACATTCCTGGATTACATTATTTCAGAGAGGAAGAAAGAGTGAAAAAAAAATATTTCCAAGCCCATACAGTGTAGACTGCATATCATATGAAATATGAACTAGTTAGGGAAGATGTTGAAAGTGCTGGACTGGGATTTGGGGGATGTAGATTAAATTCCTTGTCTCTGCTGCAAACTTCCTGTGTGGCCTGGAGCAAACTGCATTGCTGGCTCTGTGTTTTAGTTTCTGACACGTGTAGGGTGCAACTAATGAGTCCTTTCTCCTGCCCTTTGTCTCCTTTACCTACTCAGAGATGCTCTTTAGAGAAAGGTCTGCAGATCTTTTCTTAATGAGTGTATATACAGAGGTGAATACTCAATACAGGGTGCACCTCAACTTCGAATACTAACAAAGGAGAACTAGAAAAACAATTAAAAACAGTAAGTTAGCTTTCAGGAAATTCTTGGCTCTGTCACAAATTTCCTGTGTGACTTACACAGACTTTTAATCTCTCTCTGATTCAGCTCTGTGACCACAAAGGTCCTTCTCAGTAATGTAATGTGTAATACATCCATTCATAGTAAGGCATGTGGAAATGACAATAGGAGGCCCAGAAGACAGCTAGGTAGATTTTGCTTGGTGACTAAAAGCTGGAAAGCTCAGTATCCTGTCACTGGCATCTTCTAGGGATGCTGTCTTGAAACTCTTAACACAGTGTTCAGCCCACAGAGGAAGGTGAAGGACTAGCAAACCACAGATACATTGTGTTGTATATGGTCTCCATATGTGTCAGTCTTGAATTTCAAGCATCTTCTCATAATCACAGTGCAAAACGCAAAAAAAGCTCCAAGCATATTTGTTTGTTTAAATCTGCGTGAAAAGAGAATTAAAGCGGAGGAAAAAGTTTACAAACTCAACAAGATTTCTGAACCCCAACTGACAGGAAAGAAAGTTCACAAAGCCTTGAACCCCGTTGCTCCAATATGGAGAAGTCTGCCTGAATTTATGACTATTTAAGGCATGAGAGCTATACAGTGTTTGTGGAATTATAAAAGCTGTTGTTTATCATAAAAATAATTAAATCATCAAACTGTTTTCACAGGGGGTTAAAAGATCTGATATAATTCTTCAAAGGGTAGTTGGAAATACTGTCCTTAATCTGCTCTGTTGTGCTGAGGTACTGCAGGCAACGCAGTAAATGTTACCCAGTGCTGAGACAATTTTATAAAGGCGCAAAGAGTCTGGTAAGGGTGGAACTACATCATTAGGCTAAAACTCACTTTTCCTGCTTTCATGAGCAGATATTGAATTATAAAGACTTTTATTTAAATCTAATATTATTATTTTTTAAAAATAGATTGATGTAATTTTGAACCCTTCTCTTCCTGCGGAGATCTTGTGAGCATGCATGTTTAAAAGAGGGAAAAATATACAAGGGGAGTGTTGGTGTTTGCAATGGTCTCCACCTCACCATGATGCCAATTAAGCATGTTTCTGATGGTGAGCTGACCTCACCCAGTGAGCTTTCACTGTACATCATCTGCCAGTGTGACTGCAACAGCTGAGCAGCAGGGCCAGGGGTCCAAACTGCAAAATGCCCAGTAGCACTTCTGGGCGGGTAGTTAGAGAGTGTCAGTGGGACTTGGTCATTACAACATTTTGTCCTAAATACTATAGCAGGCAATAGCAGAAAGTTAATTCATGCCTTACAAAATTGAAACTAGAGCTTTGGAAATGGTTTTAAGCTGCACAAGTGTGAAAATAAAAAAAATCCAGAAGTTAATTTGTACCCCAAGTACCTTGTCAGAATATCATTTTAAGGTGAACAATGATTAGAGATGAAAGCATTCTTATTAATTAACATTAATCAAATGTTGATAAGAGAAAAACTAAATTAAAAGAATAATGAAAGAAAACATCACTCCCAGGTGAAGACTGATGCCAGTTTTTTCCCTCCTGGATTGCATTTTATGTTCAAATTATAATATAAACCTCTGAAAAAAAGGGTTTACAGTGGAAACACTGACAGACTCTTAACTGGAGCATGCTACGTGTGCCTTTGTAAACAGCAAACACAATGGTTTCGAGTCAAAATGTGCTTCTTTAAAAATGTATTAAAAATTAATTTATCCCTTATGCATGTCTAAGTTAAAACTCCTTGGCATGAGCTTTATTAATTCCCTCAGGGCTCCTCTCTATCCATTGCAGACAACTAGAATGTACTCTATATAAGACAAATTGGAATGCCCATCCCTCCATGGGATCAGTGGAATGCTTTGCTGGTAGATGGCAGTACCATCCCCCATATTCTACACACTTGGTTTTGCCTCATTTTCTAGCTTTACTCTGCAGCTCAGGCAGCCACGTAGTGCACAGGAAAGGACATAACGAACGTGTCATGGTGCAGAGTTTAGGTTGAGGCACAGCTGGCGAGGGCGCATAACCACAGCCCTGCTGGACCTCTGCCCAGACCCATCTGCGTGAGTGGGAATACCCTGCAATGATGGACCTCTGGCAGTGGGGAAGGACTCACATCACCAAGGGATGGGTGTACTCTGCTCCAGCTCCTGCTCCCATGCTCACTCCTCTCTCCCTCCCTCCTTCCCTCCTGCAGGGACATGGTAAGGCAAGCAAATACCTTCTTTCTGAAACAGGGTCCTCCTCCACCAGCCAGGGAGCAAGTGGGATTTGGCCACAGTTGCTCCTGCTTCTGCAACTGAAGAAGAAAGAGTGCAATTTGAAAATTGGATACGGTCCTCAAATGAAATCCGACATGCAAACAGCTAAGAATGTGGGTTATGTGTGATACCCAGCCCCACATCTGCACCCAATTTGCCCAAAACATTCCTGTCATTTTCCAGGGCTGAAACAAAACCCCAGTTCAGCAAGACCCACAATTTTGGAGGGCTGAAATTTGCATCAGAGTCTTGCAACCTGGTTTCCCTTCAGACATGAACATTTTCCGCTGTAACTCCCTGGTTCCTCTCTTCCAAATGCTGAGCATGTTCTCAGCCCCAGCTGCACATGGCCAAAGATAAGCCTCAGCTAACATCAAGAAGAAGCTGCGACATTTCTTTAAGTGAGTATTAATGTATTTCCTGTTAGACACGGAAAATAGGATTAGAGGTGATATTATGACAAAGCCCTTCCGTGAAATGAGGAATAAATGTCATTAATGCCCCCTAATGGGCAAAGTGGTCTCCCACCTGCATGTATATATCAAGCCTGTATTAGATTGTCATACATAACTGATACTGAAATAAGACCACTTTCCCCGAATGGGGAAAAAAGACTCACACTGTAAATTAATTTACAGCTGAATCATTTGCAAAGAGATCGATCTGATCAAAGATTGAGAAGTTGAGTTCAGATTGATTTTATTACATGAAGACTTGGATTATGTTGTAAATATCTGCTACATATACAGCAAGTAAAACCAAAACAAAACAAAGCCAATGGAAGAAAATCCTTCCTCACCCTGAGAGGAGTATGTACCATTTATTTCTTCTTACCCATTCAAGATACAAGATAGTACTATATCAAATGTCTGTCTTATTAGTGATATCTCTTAAAGTAGTTTTCTCCATGTCACATTTACTAAACACTGACATCTATTAGGGAAAAGTATTTAAAGAAATTTTAAAACAGGAGTCTTTTCAGACTTGACTGACCCACGCATTTGAAATTACCCATTATGGGAAACAATTCTGAATTAGAAGTTAGATGGATGAGATGACCTTATAGATTTATTCTATCTCTTGGGCTAGACCATGTTACTAGGAGATAGACTGAAGTAATTGTGGGTGGAGGGATGTGGGTATGTGAAATGTCACTGGTTTTAAACAAATTACTGGCAGCATGTATTTCTCCCAGGCCTCCACTGGAGTGTATATGGCAGCAAAACTTTCCCCATCTTTTAGAAAAATGCAATATACATACACGTTCTCCACTCTTGGGGCAGCTTCAAAAGCCAGGGGTCCAGGTTAGGAACTGTGTCTCCAGCTTCTCCCCCAGCTGTGCTCTTCCCTTTACCCAGGGAGGTTGCATGTCCTGTCCTTCCATCCACATAAAAGGGCCGTTTCTTTCTAGGACTGTCAAAATGAAGCTCTGACAAGTGACACAATCATTAGTGTGCAGTTTTATCAGAAATGGACAGGAAGGACATGGACCTGATGGAGCGGGGCCAGAGGAGGCCACCAGGATGATCAGGGGGTTGGAGCACCTCTCCTATGAAGACAGGCTGACGGAGCTGGGGTTGTTCAGCCTGGACAAGAGAAGGACCCCAGGGAGACCTAATAGCCACCTTCCAGTACCTGAAGGGACCTTACAAAAATCCTGGAGAGGGCCTGTTTACAAAGGTCTGGAGTGAAAGGACGAGGGGCAATGTTTTTAAATTAGAAAGGAGTGGATTTAGATTAGAAATAAGGAGGAAGTTCTTTACCACGAGAGTGGTGGAGCACCGGAACAGGTTGCCCAGGGAGGTGGTTGAGACCCCATCCCTGGAGACATTCAAGGTGAGACTTGACGAGACTCTGAGCAACCTGCTCTAGTTGAGGATGTCCCTGCTCTCAGCAGGGGGGTTGGACTAGATGACCTCGAGAGGTCCCTTCCAACCCAGACATTTCTATGATTCTAACAGAAAAATCAGAGCTTTTGTTTCACTTCTGTGAGGAGCCTGGCTTCCCTCCTCAGCTGCCTCCATGCAACTACCATGTCAGACACTGGAGCTGTCTCTGCCCCATTCTGAGCTAGCCCATCCCTCAGCCCCTCCTCTCGGGGCAACTGCTCCAGCTCAGACCAGCTTGGTGAGACTTGTTGAACTCACAGCAGTTTGTCCATGTTTTTTATTGATGGAGGCCCAAAATCAGGCACTATATCCTCAGGTTTCATGAGTGCAGAGCAGAGGAAGATCATCTCATCCCTAGATGGATGGATCGTGCTCCTGCTGCCTGGTCACTAGTGACTTCTGCATGGCTCATGGTGCTCCAGGGCACCAGCAATTCCTGCAGGGCTCCTCTGCAGCCCAGTGGCCCCCAGATCACACTTTTGAAGGGTTATCCCTTCAGAGGTCCAGGACTTTGCATTGATCCTACTTGAATTTTACAAGATTGCTGTTGGCTCATCCCTTGAGAACAACTGGTCCCTGAGGTGGAGAGCCTTGTTGTTGTTGCTCCTGAAATGATTATACTAATCTTGTACATGCCTTGGAATCCATTCAGTGCATTTCTGAAGGCAGCTCCAGGGTCAGATGATTTTCTGAAGTGAAGCTGGCAAGCAGTGGCTGAGAAGCAAGCCAGACCATTTCCCACAGAAGTTCAGTTGCTGTGATTTTGATTTATGTTGTTATTTTGTAAATGGCACATTTTAAAAGTAAAAAAAAAAAAAAGAAATAAAGTGATGTAGGCTAATATGTACTTAGAAAAAAAGTGTAATGAATGCTGTGAACCTGCATGCTTCATTTCTTTGGCATGGCCTCTATTTCAGAGTGACCTGAAGTTTTTCAAAAGAAAATAGAAATATATTGCAATGATTTTTTTTTTTTTTTTTTAATGAAAACATACTGGTTTTCAGTAATGAGGACCAGAACAGAATTTCTAGACTGAACTAGAACAAAGGAGTAGCACCTCTAAATATTCCCTGCCTAGGGCCCACTTTTAGTGGAGAAGAGACCCAGACCCATAATTCTGTTGTGCTCAACTCCAAACAAGAACCTTCTACCTCCCAGTGGGTCCCTGATGGATTGCTTTGCTCAGTTTCCAAAACAGTTTTTGGAAGACTTTGATTTTATTCCAACAGAGAATGAAAATGTTTCAAAACCTCAACATTTTTTGCTAAGCAGAATTTTCCCAGCCAAACCTACCATTATTATTGTTACAAATCCCCGAAGTGCTTCCAGAATAATCAGAAAGGAGTGCTGCATCCAGAAAAATCCTAAATCAAAACCAAAGGGCAGAAAGAAGAGATACAGCACATCAGGAGGTCAGTGGTTGTGTGGCCACCCTGTACTGGCATAATCATACAGGGAAGGAGATTATTATCATCATGGAAGTAATGGAAATATTATGATCATAGGATTAATCCAACATGGACTGTTTAAGAGACAGTTGTGCAACCTCCCACACGTTTTTCCACACACAGCCAATGCTCCCTGTGCACACAGCCATCTGTCTCCACATCCCCCTTCCCTTGCCTTGGCAGCCACTTCCTTCTCCACATTTCCCCACCACTAACATAGTGGCCCTCCTCAAACATTCCTCTGTCAGGAGCTGCTGTTGCCAACCCTACCCCTCTGCTCACTTGCTGGGAGGAGCAGGGGGACAGGTAAGCAGTGTACAGCCCAGACCTGCTTGCCTGGAAAGAGAGAATGGAGCCAGGGTCTGTTATGATGCAGAGAGGGAATGAGCTCATTCCCTGCATGATTTTCCCTCCTTGATCTTCCAGGGCTGACCAGGTACATCCCATAGCCTGTATTTAACCTACAGACAGTCAGGACTACATTACACCTGCTATTAAAAGTATTTTGTAGCCACATGTCACCTGGATCCTTTATCTAGGTCAGGGACTCCTAGACTGAGCCTGTTTGGACATCACCAACACTGTGGTGCCAAGAACAGTAATTCTGGGTCTACAGACACTCACAGTCTGGGTGTTTGACTCTCACAGCATCCCTCCCTCACTGCTCTGCAGCAGCTTGAGGACAGATTCTCGCTTAGGTTCATGAACCACAATGTTGACCCTGGGGACACTGGGCTGGGATTTACTCCACATGTGATGTTTAGTCCACTTTTACCTTAATCCTCCATCTGCACTATGGGGATAATATATATATTACTCTATTTTCCAGGATAAACACATGATTGTGAAGGTCTGGATGGAGACCAGAAATAGGAATAATAAGTGTTTCTCCTTTCTTATTAAACTGGATGGAATTTTTATGGGAAGGCAATCAAAACCTTCCCTTTCTTGTAGCAGAAGAATAATTTCAGCCTGCAGGGAAAACAAAACAAAACAAAACAAACAACAACAAGAAGAATCCTCTGGTAGAAAGCTACACCTTTTTGTCAAAGGACATAGACACCATTATAAGACAAAATACCTATGCATTTTTCCTTAGGGTCATATTTCACCAGAAAGATAAACTCTTGGTTGAATGCTTAGCATCAAACATCAGATAGTGAAGTGGGAATTTCTCATGTCCTGATGTCTGAGAGAAAACACCACCTTTGTGAAAAAGAAAGTAAGTTTTCCTAAAAGAGCAGTTTTACAGCTAGCTGATCTTTCTGCTTCTGTGTAGACAAAGGGCATTTCTGGCTCTGCAACCCTTCACTCCCCATCTCTCGCCTCAGACCTCTCTCTGCTCCACTTGGAGACACTTCCAGATGTCCAATACAGCACAAGGCAGGAACAGGGTATGAACTTCCCCAGCCTCTTGTTCTCCAAAATAAAGCTGAAAAGAACAAAACTACCAGCCAATCCAGGGCTGTGCTGTATTTAAAGCAACCATAATTAACATCCTCTTAGGTTGCCCTGGTAGGTTTTGGGTTTGTTTGCCTCATAAGAGACTGCTTAGTGACAAAAGCAGCTCTGGGAAGAGATCCCTGTAGAATATTTCCTTCCTGCAGACCCTGCAGTCTAGGTCTGTTTCTTCTTCTCAACATTCATAAGTATAAAAGTGAGGATGTGAGGAGGGGCCACACCTCATCTGTTCCCTCCAGTAGCTCTGCCTGGCATAAGTTCTGCTATCATTAGGGCACCAGGCTTTGTTCAAGATTTTCTCATCATGATTTTGCAGACCCTATGTGCTTGGCCCAGCATGTGATAAGGTCACTAACAATACAAACGCACTCTACACAATGCTTTAATAATTTGCAAAAGAAAGGATTAATGCAAATTCTCCTGATCTAACTCCTAGAAGTAGTTTAATCCCAGGTTAGAAAAGAGGTGTTACTCTTTCGTGAGGGATGTTGGATGTTGGGAACTGTGTTGAATATGCCAAGCTGTAATTACTAGAGGCTTCAGCCAGCAGTTATTTGTGTCTATTTTCCCTCAACAGAAGGAAAATAAGGTCTGTTAGTTTAGCCGGATATTTCTCTGCTCAGTGAGATTTCAGGATCCTTCCTAACCCTGATCCCCATCTACCCTGAGTTTGCTTTCAGTTCCAACAGCTTGGGCGTCACAGAACGTTCCAGTGCTTGGAGGTCAAATGTGACCTCTCAGAGGGGGTTGATAATTCTATTTTTCTTTAATTTGAAAAGCACTTAGCTAATTGTATCATTGCTTTTGTTTATATGATATTTGAAACATTCCATTATTAATGTTGTTCAACACTTCAGTGTGCCACTATTTGCTTGTTTCTCTGCCAGATTTCTATGTTCTCACATAGAATTCTTTCCTCTGGGTGATTATATTTTTCAGTATTTTCTTCAAAATCAGCCCAAATACCATTTCTTGGAAAAAAGTTGTGACTAAGGTATAATGTTTCCCATATTAAAAAGTTATTTTCTGATACCTTTGTAGTATGTAATGTCTTTCTATCTCAGAGCAGGCACTGGAATTTGATTGGCGTGGTAGCCTTAGTATTAACGCACACCTTTGCCCACCAAAAGGAAAATTTTAGATTTAAGTCCAAATTAAAGGAAAAGAAAAACAAAAAAAACAAAACAAACCAAAAAAAAAAAAAAAAAAATTAAAAAAAACCCCAAACTT
>JAAGNO010010863.1:0-18598 GCA_033439905.1 Ceryle rudis
TAAAAAAAAAAAAAAAAAAAAATAAAAAAAAAAAATAAAAAAAAGGTCCTAGTATTTTTAAAACAAACTTCTGTTTCTATATAAATCCTTACTTGTTTAGAAATGCATGGCCTCCTCTGAGGAATGCACATCTCTTTCAATCTGCGTCCCCTTGAACCAGATGTTCTGCAGCCTAAAGCGGCTGAGTGCTGCTTAATAAAGCCATTACACTAACAACTGAAATGGGATGGATCCATAAGCTGGAACGGAGCAGTATGAAGGAGCTGGGACACAGGGCTCCAGGTCACAGAGCTGAGAGCAAAGGCATCAGCACAAGAATAAAATGTCACAGGTAGATGTGGCCAAGGAAGTCAGACATTTCCAGACTAAAGGCAGCAACTAACTCCATAGCAACCAGTCAGGTACAGGCAGATTTCCAGTGAAGAGGAATAAGAGAGCACCCTGGTTGTGATTCAGCAGGCTCTGGAGTAGCAACTGATACAAAGAAATCAGTCTACTGCTGGAAATATCAGAAGTCTGGTCATTTTACCCATTAGTTTGTTCATAATAAAACCAGCAGTGTCCAGAAAAGTGAAAATATGACCTATGTGTACAGCCAATGTCCTTCCAGACAGCAACATTTGACTTGAAGTTTGAAGGGAAAGATTCTAATGGTACCTGGAGCCCCAATTTCTGTTACTGGAAAGGTTATCCTGCCCCCCAAAAACCCCAAACCCAACAACATCCTTCCCAACTACCCTCCAAAGAATCAAAACCATTTCAGGGAAAGATTATAGAGATTAAGTTTGTAATATTGAGGCACAGTGGCAAAGACCAAGGGACAAAGTTATACATATGTAGCTGACAAAACTCTCTATATATTGCAGCTTTTTTCTGGATGGAATTTTGCTGTGACAACAGATGTAATGCTACCTGTCAGGCTGTAAAGGGACCAAATCAGACAATAGACATATAGCAAATACTAACAAAAAGGAATAGGAAGTTACCCTATTAGAAAGCTGTGATTTCCCAGTAATGTGTGCTCTCAGAACTACAAAAAAACTCCACATACTCTGATCCAAATAACGGAACGTGCAGAAGATAATTCAATATTCACTGTGGCAAGGTGAGAAAAGGAGCACATGACTCCCAGAGCCTAGCACACACAGGTGAAAGTGTAGGAGTCTCCAGCACCCAGGACAGCTTTTGTGTTTAATGCACAATTGTTTAATATGAAATGGTCCTGGCAGCAGTAACCAGAACAACAAGCAATAAGACTGTGTCTGTTTTTCTGGCAGCTGTGCTGCTGAAAGCTGTGATGTATGGGAGGTGAAAAAGGGATGTGTACTGTTCATTTTCCCCCTTCCTTTAATGTGCTTCAGCTTGCCATTTGGGAGTATCTCCATTATTCCTGGGATAATGTAAACACCGGGTTTGTCAGGTTCTCTTTTTTGCTGTGAAGTACAGGTGCAAAGAGGGGAAGATTTCATTTCAGAATGCTGGTGCTCTCTCTCCCTGTGCAATGCAAATAGACCTTCCTACTTCATTATCATACCTTTTTCTGACCTGTCTTAGCAGTGCATCCATGGAAAACCAAAAGGAAAGAAAAGGAAAAAACCAACCAAACAAAAACCCAAACAAACAAAAAGTCAGAGTTTTATAACCACATGCTTAACTCACTGTTGCTTTTCTGCACGGACCTTTTAGGACATTAAACACAATCTGACATCTGACACTTCCTTCTTTACAGCAGAAACTGATCCCAGATTTATGCAGTATAGTGAAGTGCTATTTCTCCGGCATTTAAAGGAGAAGACGTAGCATATGGAAACCTGTGAAAACAGTAATTAACTGTATTGGGCTTGTGTGGCAAGGTTTTGGTAGTGGGGGGAGTCTACAGGAGTGGCTTCCGTGACAAGCTTCTAGAAGCTTCCTGTGTCCGATAGAGCAAATGCCATCTGACTCCGGGATGGACCTGCTACTGGCTGAGGCCAAGCCTGTCAGCATCAGTGGTAACGCCTCTGGGATAACCTATTCAGGAAGGAAGAAAAAAATGCTGCAGTACAGCAGCTGAAGAGAGGAGTGAGAATTTGTGAGAGAAACAACTCTGCAGAGAGCAAGGTCAGTGAAGAAGAAGAAGGGGGAGGAGGCGCTGCAGGAGCCAGAGCAGAGATTACCCTGAAGCCCATGGTGAAGACCATCGTGAGGCAGGATGTCCCCCTGTAGTCCACAGAGGTTAACAGTGGAGCGCATATCCACCTGCAGCTCATGGAAGACCCCATGCAGATACATGTGCCTGAAGAAGGCTGTGAGCCTGGAAGGAACCCACACTGGAGCAGGCTCCTGACAGGTTGTGTGGACATGTGGGGAGAGAAGCCATTCTGGAGCAGGTTTGCTTGCAGAACTTGTGACCCCATGAGGGACCCATGCTGGAACAGTATGTTCCTGTAGGCCTGCACCCCATGGAAGGGACTTACGCTGGAGTGGTTCATGAAGGACTGCAGCCCATGGGAAGGACACACATTGGAGAAGTTTGTGGAGCGCTGTCTCCCATGGGATGGACCCATTCCGAAGCAGGGGAAGAGTGTGAGGAGTCCTCTCCTTGAGAAGGAAGGAGAAGCAGGAACAGCGTGTGATGAATTGACCACAACCCCCCTTCCCTGTCCCCCTGTACCACTTTGGGGGAGGAGTTAGAGAAATTGGGAGTGAAGTTAAGCCCTGGAAAAAGGGAGGGGTTGAGGGGAAAGTGGCTTTTAAGATTTTGTTGGATTTCTTATTATTCTGCTCTGATTTGATTGGTAATAAATTAAACGAACTTCCTCAAGCTGAGTCTGTTTTGCCCATGACGGTAACTGGTGAATGATCTCAGTCCTTATCTTGACCCACAGGCCTTTCATTATATTTTCTCTCCCCTCTCCATCAGAGGAGGGGAAGTGATACAGCAGAGATAGTGGGCACCTGGCATCTGGCCAGGGTCAACCAACCACATTGATTTCAAACTTAGTGCAGCCCTTGGGTTGTTTGGAGTTGGGGGTGGTAAGTCATGGTCATACTCTGACAAAGCGGCCAAAGAGCAATCAGTCCTGTTCTTTAAGGGCTTAATATGCAAATTTCATCAACAGTAATATAAGAAGTTTAACTACATAGAAGTCTCAGTTTCTTATAAGCTGTTCTTCAAGGCATATCTTTTCTCCCAGCTTGCTTGCAAAGGGGAGGAGGGAAGGAATTGAAGTCAAGAGACTTTAGCTGTTCAGACTGTGTCTTATTACATTTTTTGTCATATTTGCTTTGGCAGAAGTGTCATCTGGTTAATCGATCGAGCCTGCTTAGGACTACTAAATATATTTAAGTTTGTCAAGGGCATCGTAGCTTAGGATGGGCTCCCTTTATGTAGCTATTATAAACCCATTGTTATCAACTTGCAGAATTTTGCAAGTCTTGCCTTCTTTCATCATTATCTTAAATCCTTGACTCTCAGTTCCATGTGACTACATGAGAATCTCAGGACTCATTTTAAAAGTAGCCTAAGTTTCAGTCTTTGTAGGACATGGAGAAAAGCTCTTTCTCTCTCTTTTGAAAAAGAACCCCCACATTCTGTTATTCTTAAGATAATGACTACTAAAGAAAACTCATCATGTTATGACTTTTAATTAACTTTTGACTAAATTTTTAGTGTAAAAAATGTATTTAAGTATCTATTCAAGTATTGGCTACTATATTTTTGATAGGAAGATATGTCTCTGCTGTTGAAATTCAGTTAACAAGACTGATCAAAAAGAAAAAGTTTGCATAATGTGTTTGTGAAAATGATTGCCACAAGAACTCGAGGCAAACACTAAAGTTACCTTCTGAAGACGAAGGGGTAACTAATAACATTGCTAAGAATCCATGCCTATGCAAGCTAAGATGATAATAAAATAATCAGATTTCATGCTTGAGGGTGTTAGCTAATCGCCTGCAGACATTTGGCACTGCACAATTGGCTGAGTGTATCTTGTTTACTTTTATGCTTGCTCTGAGACATCAGTTATTCACTGCCACTGTCAACGCTTACTGGACAAGATGAACTAAATGGTTTGTTCCAGCGTGATGAACTCTATGTCCTGTAATAAATGTTATCATAAATATAGCAAGCCATCCATTTTAAGACATGGATAAAATGTGCATTATAGTGTAGTAACTGGTGAGTGGGCATGTGCACTGCTGCCCTCTACTGACAGCCATAGGTCAGTGTAGTAATGTTCAATGTGTTTCCGACTCCACAGAAACAACGAAGAAAAGTTATCTTCACCATCAGTGTTACCTACCTGTGTGCTACTGAATGGGGCTCTGTGCTTTAGTAGACATCAAGAGAAGAGCAGGAAAAGCTTTTTCGCAGAAGAAAAGGTAAAGCAAAAGTCACAAAGGATGCTCCCATGTTTTAGGCAGAAGGATGGAAAGACTTTTCTGACTATCTCACCACCTAGCCTCAGAAGCACCTGGAGGAAAAACATTTACTTCCTTGTCAGCCATTTCCTTTACATGCCATAGAAATGGAACCCCTGACCAATGGCACAGAGGTAAATAATGTTCTCTGCTCTTTGAAGCAGTCTTCTCCTCCAAGCTGAAAACAGCCCTGATCAACATTAAGTTAAAGGGGAAAATAGAAATGTAAAGGACTTGAGAATGAAAATTCTGAAATTAAATGCCCAGAAGTTCAAAAATGAAATAGGCTTTGATTAAACAATTTTCTTGCTGGAAAGCGAAATGCAACCTACAAATAAATCTATGTAAATGATGGGTGAAGAAAAAGGGAAAATGGCAGTAATGACCTAGTCCCCAGGTTTAATTGTATTCCAAGTCATTGAACAAAATGGATCTCAATTATCAATCGATGATAAGCAAAACACCATACAAACAGGAACCCAACTGGCTACAGAAACGGGAGTGTTTGCTTTAACCTACTATATGTTAATCATTAGGTCTCACAAAAAGAAAAAAAAAATATTGATTTAATAACATGATTGATGTGAAAGCCAGAAGGACCGAACAAGCTTATGGAGTGCTCTGTGTTCTCAACCTTTTTATTCTATGAATAGCTGATGAAAATCTTCTTTACATTAGGCTTCTCTCATCTGGCAACACATTAACTTTTAATTCAATCTATATACCTAGTTAATATTTTTCAGCTACTACCTATACATATTTTCCTGCACTTTAGGACCATTTAGGTGATTTACAAAGCTTTATCTGAAGAAACCATTTGGCAGTTTTGCTCTCCTTTTCATAGTCTTCCATTATGCTAGGCTGTCAGGTAAATCATAGAAATTAATATCCCAGAAAAGCACATGGAGACCAGTAAAAGAATTTTGGCTGGTATCTACCATTTTGTCAACCATTTGATAACCAAAAATAGCTATCTTTTACAAAGTTATTTATATTTAAAGTACTGACAATCCAGTTAGTCACCCCTCAGTGTGGACCTGTGTTGTGCATAGAGTCATGATGCAGGTGTAAGTCACCTGTTCTAAGACATATTTGAAGCAGTACTCAGTTGTTAAGCATTTTTTTCTTTTCCACTGACACAAGAATGTGCAGGAGAAATGTAATTAGTATAATAAGAGTTGCTTGAGTTTACAAATTCTTGCACCCCAGTTCATCAGTGTTCACCACTTGTTACTATTTTTTTACCCTTAGAAGTTCCCTACATAGCCAGATACAGAAGTATACTCACTTTTAACACTGGACTCTACATCAAACATCTAGGATATTATAAATATGATGTATTCTCTAATGATAATTAGAGTAAATCGTGCCTTCAGTTGGAGTCAGAAAGCCACATGGTCAAAGGAGGAAAGCCTTCAGTGCTTTATTTGCTCAGGCCTTCAGATACATCTCAGTAACACATTGCATCCATTCTTGGACAGCTAGCTAAAGCTGAACTCCATACTGCCATGGATAACTGAACTAACTAGCTGTAAGCTAATTTGCATATATTTACACACATTTTTTAATTTTGATTTTTAGATGCACGCATGCACATGCACAATATTAGCAAGCAGAAACTTGTTGTCTACTTTGCTGAGCAGACACAGCCTGCTTCCGTTATAACACAACAGCCTACCTGTCACCAGCTGCTGCGCGCAGAATGGCTAATTTAACAACACACCACAAACCAGCTGCTCTTGACTGCTCTTCTGCTGCAGGTGACATTTCTGATTGAAGTTACTGGAAACCGAAAGCCCCTCTGGGGCCAAGTTTGTCCCTTTGGAAGTGCTACAGTGACCCAACTACAGCACTGAAGACACTATGCCTTCTTGTGGGACAAAGCGTTATTTGCAATGCACCTAAATATTTACACACATCTGCGAAGCGGTTTAACTCTTGTACACTTGGCTAAGAATAAAGAAAAAAGCAACAAGAAAAACAAAAGAAAAATCAACAAGAATGTACAAGCCTACACACAGCTTTCTTGGGGATATGAAGCTCCATCACAGAGACAGCAGAAACAGCTGGTCCACCGCTCGTATTCAGCAGATTTCAGTTAAGAGTAGTGTTGAAAATACAGGAGGACATGTGTCAAGAGTGATAGCCATGAGCACCCATACACAATTCTTGGTATAAGTGAATAGAGCACCAGTATTTTCTGACATGTTTGCTGCAATTGCCTTAAAGTTTTTGTGCTTCTGAGTGCAGTTAGTTAATAGCGATCTGTTAAGGCTTGAATTCGCACAGCTTGAGCTAACTGTCAAGATTCAGGCAGGCTGCTCTTCTATAAGCTGTTCTTACTCTTTCCCCAGTTTCGACTGCATCCCACCCCTTTTTAAAAAAAGGCACCTCTTAGCAGTAAATTTGTAGCTTTGAATTTTACTTCCTTTGGAGTCTGTTAGAACCAAAATGATATACAATTTGTGATGCTTTTTACAAAGCCAGTCATTAAACATACTCTCCTAAAACATTCTAATTTCAGTTCTTGCCAACCCACCCTTTAGACACAGAAATCTGCACCATAGCAGCCATCTTGATGATTTTTTTTTCTCCTAGAAATGCTAAAAAGACTCTTTTACCATGTCTTTTACCTTAAAATATTTTTTCAAGTAAAGTCGGAAAGGATGGCTGGACAGGGCTCTGAGCAGCCTCATCTAGTTAAAGATGTCCCTACTCACTGCAGGGGGTTGGACTAGATGACCTTTAAAAGTTTGTTCCAACCCAAACCATTCTGTGATTCTAGGACAATGATGGGCTAGGGAGACAGAATTCACAAGATAACAAGGCAGACCAATAAAGCTGGAGTACAGAAGTTTGCATACTTTACCACTCACACACTTCACAAAAACTTACCTAGTTCTGAATCCAAATTCTCCAGCTCTCAGTCTCTTTTTTTTCTCTTCCTTGACTTCAAAAGCCTTTTTAACTGAAAAAAATAAAATAAAATCTGCTGTGATAAGAATGCTCCACCTAGTGGAAAAAAACTTTTTCGAACTGTTGTAAGATTACAGGACAAACTCTATGAGAACTAAGCTCTCATTGCCTATGTAGTCAATTTTTCCAGGGATAAGAAAGAACTGCTACTGTGACTATTAGAACATAGTGTCAGTTTAAGAACACAAAATGCTGTAATTTTAAAATACAATAGTGAACAAAAATAAAAAAAAAATCTCTTGGTGATCTGACATAATTATGATTCTATCACTTGCTTATTATGACTCAGATATAGTTACATAAAACAGCATTCCTTTAAAAAACATTTCTCAATAATCGATTTTTAAAGAGTAGGTAAAGAAGATCTGTCAGATCATGTTGTCTAAAACTGATATATTGCAGGTCAGTAAATTTCACATTTTCGTGTCAGTAATTTTTGTTTTGTTCAAGTATTTTCAGTTTTGTGGTAGTGCCTGGAGACTTCGGCAGAGGACTGACATCCTGTTGTTCGTTATGTTGGGAACAAATTTAATGAAGAACTAATCTTCCCCTCAAAAATTCATTATGTGGTGGGTTTTTTCTTTTCACACAGTGCATTCACAACTCAAACAGCAGGGTGGATATTTTTCATTCCAGAGAGAATTTCAGATGAAGAAGTGTATGGAACAGTCAGAAACCTTCAGGAGCTTCTAAGGGTGAAGTGTGAGACAAGGTAGTGAAGAATCATTCATTGTATTATCCATGCAAAAAAAAAAAATGCAGTATATAGTGGCCTTGTACCTTTGAGAACTTACACATACTCAGCATCAGGCTTACAAAACTTTTGGTAAATTAGAACAACCACAAAACCCCCATCTTTCTTATTGTATTACTGCCATGTCCTGAAATCATAATACTCCAAGTAGCCAATACGGGGAGCACACTGAACAGATTACACAGCTGTATCCACTGCAGAAAGACTTCTAGTCCTTGAGAAGGGTAAGACAGACAGTTGTCATCAAAAGTCAGTGAGAATTTGTGGTGTTTTCCTCCTCCAAAAATATCTCTTCACTTCGTGTTCCTAGATCTTTACTGATACACTAGGAAATACTAAAATCAAACCAAAAGCCAAGCTAAGCATCTGTAGATCATTATATATATGTCTGTATGTATATACACATACATCAACACACTCTGTAGTACAAATCTTGGGCAGATTGGTGTCTGGGATTTGTTCTCATGCAGTGATTTGTTTCCAAACAATGCTTACACAACCAATAAATGACATGACTTCAAGACAAGTGAGATAAAGAAACAGATGTCTGCAGGGATATTCAAAACCTCTCCAGAATAACAGGCTCGGTTTGAATTCATTCAGGATCTGTTTTCTCTTCTTTCCCTTTCATGCTCCAGTGTCCATCTTCCACAATATCCTCTTCTTCAAGACCTTAAACCATCACAATTCATGGCAATATTTACGGAAAATATACAAGTGTTTTCAAGGCAGCAATTTCACTCTCATTAATGATATTTATAAGCTAGTCTCAGATTATATCTATCTCCTCCCATCAAGGTAACTGTCTTCATGATCAGTCATTTAACTTTCCTTGAAGCTAACACAAGCCTGTTATGCAACTACATAGCAAAGGAGTAAGATTTAGCTCTGCGTACAGAGCTATGCAGGCAAAATTATCATGAAGAAAGGTGGGGTGTGAATTTAAAGAGCACTACTTTCTGTGAACCAAGTCCTCATGCACCTATGCTTAATATACAGGAAGGGTGAGGTAGCTTAGAGCTTTCTGTAATGTCCCGATTGAGAGACCACTGTTGTTACACAGTATGTCAACTATATTGTTAATAGTTTTGCTCTGAGGCCCTTGGTGTGGACTTCTACTGGTTCCAAAGAGTACTCTTGGTTAAAAATCTACCCAGTGCCAATACAAAGATGGACAATATATAAATGTGATATTATTCCAGCCCACAAGTTAGAGAGTAAAGTTAAAGGAAAACTTGTTAACTTAATTTGGTGGGATAAATACACCTCAGTAAGATTGAAAAATTAGGGCAAAAATCGCACAAGCCACTTTGAGCAATTTATCCTGTTAGAAATATGGCAAATACAAACTTGTTAATTTCCTTCGTAGTTTAATCTAAATTGTCGTCTCTCACAGAGTCTGAAGATTTAAAGGTCATACGCTTAACCTCCAGGAAAAGATGAGCAACAGAGATGGAAGCATATGATTTTGGTTTGGCAGGACCAGGTTTAGATAAATAATGAAATATCTGCCTATTTTCTTAGAGCCACTGATTTCCTCTATACTGACCACTCTATAATGAAACCTTTTTAACACCCTTTATCCTCCCAGAAAATTACTCTTTTTCACTGAGAAGCAAGGCAGCTAAATTATTAAATAGTCTGACACAGAAACATTTCCTAGACTAAAAACGTTGCTCTAAGATTTGCAATTTTAATCCACTCTCTCAGTGAATGAAAGGTAATTCCTAAGGTAATTCCTTAGTATCCTTAAGTATCTACATTGACTCCTCCAAAGCAGTAGTTATTCAGCCTCTTTATCAAAGAATTTTAAAACAATGCTGCTTAATTTTTTTTTAATATTAAGTTACATTTTGGGTTTTAGTTGGCCTTTTTTTAAAATGTATTATTTCTATCCCATTTTTGGCTTGTAACAGAACTGAACAGCATTTTCAAAAACATTTAGATGAGGCTGGAGCAAAGGAAAAGACAATGGAGCATACGTTTCTAAATCACCTGGGTGCTTGTAAATGCCTTCCCCTATCACGATATTGCAACTGCTGATAAGAATAGTAGATACACCTATTGTACGACCTCAGTATTGCATATGTACTTTGTTGCTTAACAGCTGTTTAAATTAACATATACCAGTGTTCAAGTCAATAAAGCGAGAAGCCCAACATGCAGACTGATACTATGACTGGTCTCCTTAAAGATTTCACTAAATACAACATTTCATCTTGTTTTACCCATCTTCTAAGTTCCCTGTGGCCAGCTAATAATTGAGAGCTAATCAGTCAGCCACAATACAATTGCACAGAGAAAAGGAGAAGAGGAAACTCATTGCTGCTGGGAACATTTATGCTGAATGGGTCTTAACTCTAAACATACTGTTTGTCTCTTGTCTCATGGTGAAAAGATATATGACTTGGCTTCCTCCTAATTCCTCTGCCTTCAGCAGTAGGGGCATGTAATTACAATAAGAAACAATGAAAAGGCAGAAACAATGACAGCAAATGTCCCTCCCCTACAGTTTTCTTGGCAGCAGATACTATTCCTGGTACATGTGAAAATAGCTTTTCTTACAGTTTAGAGAGAAATAAAACCTCCATTTTGCTTTTATTGTCTGCATATCTGGAAACCTGAAGATGGCAAAAATCTTGCTTTCAAAATTACTTGAAAGCTAATGTATGAAAGGCATTATTCCAGTGACCTGTTTACAAAGCTAGAAAAGACCACAGAGAAAAATAGACACAGCTGGACTCACAGAGAGTACCACAAATGAAGAAAAAGGAAGGAAAAATGCATACCAAGTAATTTTACCTCCACATCACACATGACAGTCTTGAAGAGTAATTGCTTGGACACTCTGGCTATTTCAAAATTACTTGCTCTAAACATTCACTGCATCTCTTGGATGAAGTAAGTGCCATTTCGTCCCTGATTAATTTTATGGATTGAGAGGAACTAACTGATTACATAGGTACAATATTGATTTGTCTGGTGACATGGGTAATGATTTTAATTGTGCCTCTCCATGCTAACTACTTTTGACTAATTGGGTATCAGATCAGTAGGATCTATGAAGTGCTTTATTTACTATTGTATTTCAACCAAATATTTTAGCTTCCCCTTAAATTTGAGTGGATGAAAGTAAAACCTTAGCAATCAGGAAAGCTCAATAAAATGAGGAAAACAAGCAATTTAAGAAGAGCAGCTATCTGAAAGAGATGTGTAGATATTACAGTGATCTGCAAATCAAAGTAAAGATAAAACTGTAGTTCTAATTAAAATGAGGAAAAAAAAAAGTGAAATAAACACACTAAAAGCAAGATGTGTTTTGTGATAAACCAAAATGGCAATAAGAGATTGGTGATATCAACACTGACGATCAGTTTTTCTTCCTGCACTTTCATCTTGCTGCATTTTCCTCTTCAGCCTCTTCTTCCCTCTGTGATATATGAATGGGAAGATAGAGAAGGAAGTAGTTATTGTAGCCAAGGAGTATGTCCTATCTTTCCTGCTGCTGTGGTTTGCTGATGATTAAAAGACTGTTACACATTGCCCTTTGCAGGGCTATGAATATGTTCTAAGAATAATGTCCAACCCAGTGTGCACTTGCTTTGGTTCAGCCACATGCTGAAGGAATGCTACAGAGCCCAGTCTTTTCCCCAGAGTGCAGTCCCTTTCTCACAGCACTTCCTGTTCTTTGCCAGTGCCTCTCCCCAGCTGTTATGACAGTTCATAGAATTCAGTACGTATTTAGGACCATAGATGTATAGAATCATAGAACCATTTAGGTTGGAAAAGACCTTTAAGATCATTGACTCTAACCATAAACCTAACACTGCCAAGTCCACCATTAACCATGACTCTAAGTGCCACATCTACATGTCGTTTAAATACCTTCAGGATGGTGACTCAACCACTTCTAAGGGCAGCCTGTTCCAGTGCTTTACAACCCTTCCAGTGAAATTTTTCCTAATAACCATCCTAAACCTCCCCTGGCACAACTTGAGGCCATTTTCTCTTGTCCTATTGCTTGTTACTTCAGAGAACAGACTAACCCTCATCTAACTACAACCTTCTTTCAGATAGTTGTAGAAAGCGATAAGGTCTCCACTCAACTTCCTTTTCTCCAGACTAAAATACCTCAGTTCTCTCAACTCCTCATAAGAGTTGTGCTCTAGGCCTTCACCAGCTTCGTTGCCCTTCTTTGGACATGCTGCATAATCTCTAAGTCTTTCTTGTAGAGAGAAGTCCAAAACTGAACACAGTATTTGAGGTGTGGCCCAGTGCCAAGTCTAAGAGGACAATCACCTCCCTAGTCCTGCTGGCGACACTGTTTCTGATACAGGACAGGATGCTGTTGGCTTTCTAGGCTGCCTCAGCACACTGCTGGGTCACATTTGGCCAGCTGTTGACCAATAACCACAGGTCCTTCTTTGTCCAGCAACTTTCACACCACTACTCCCCAAACATGTAGCATTGCATGAGGTCATTGTGACCCAAGTGCGGGACCTGGCACTTGGCCTTGTTGAACCTCATCCCATTGATCCCAGCCCATCAATCCAGCCTGTCCAGATCCATTTGTAGAGCCTTCCTACCCTCAAGTAGAACAACACCCCTGCACAGCTTAGTGTCATCTGCAAACTTATTGAGGTTGCACTTGATCCCCTCATCCAGATCATTGATAAAGATACTAAACAGAACTCTTTGGGCCCAGACATCCAGCCAGTTTTTTACCCAGTGAAGAGTATACTTATCCAAGCCATGAGCACCCAGTTTCTCCAGGAGAATACTGTGGAAAACAGTGTCAAATGCTTTACTAAAGCCTAAAGACATGACAATCACAGCCTTTCCCTCATCCACTAAGCAGGTCAGCTTGTCACAGTAAGAGATCAGGTTAGTCAAGTAGGATCTGCCTTTCATAAACCAATGCTGACTGCACCTGATTGCCTGGTTGTCCTGAATATGCTGTGTGATGGCACTCAAGATCATCTGCTCCATAACCTTCCCTGACACCAAGGTCAGACTAACAGGCCTGTAGGTCCCTGAATCCTCCTTCTGGCCCTTCTTGTAGATGGGTATCACATCTGCTAACCTCCAGTCAGCTGGGACCTCCTGGCTGGGTTAATTGAAAGTGTCTTCATGAGCACTTCTGCCAGCTCCCTCAATACTCTTGAGTGGATCCTATCTGTCTCCATAAACTTGTGTCCGTCCAAGTAGTGTAGCAGGTCACTTGACCATTTCCTCTTAGATTAAGCAATTTCTTTCTTTCCTTCCTTCAAACAGATATTTAGATACTTGTCTTACTATATCAAGGACTATTAAATAGCTTCCACATCTCTATCTATATTTCAAGACCTCTAAATACTAAAGCATGATTTTTTTTGTCTTATACTGTGCCTATTAGTCTCAAAATTGTAATAATGTGTGCATAAAAAAAAAAAAACAAAAAAAAAAACCACTGCAATTTTTCTAAAGATGTCGGTAGGACATACATATACCCAGATAAACATAAATGGTTCCAGAAGTTAAATAGGTTGTCTGCATAATGTAAAAAATGTTCAGATAATTTTATTTATTAAGTGTATTTGGGTTTAATTCCCATAATAAGTTATGCAAGAAGTCCTTCAGCTCTAGCAAAAGAAAAATACAACATTATCTATATTATCCTTGTTTAGTGCACTCAAGAGTTTGATGTAAAACCTATTGAAGGCAATTGAAAAGACTCTGATTACCATCAGTTGGCTATGGAATTAGTCTCTTAAGTATGTGCCTGCTGTTTTCTGGTTTTTGTGGGTCGGGTAAATGATGTACCATTTTGATCACTGCTTTCTCAAGCTAGAATGGATCTTGCATGCTTTCAAAATTCATCCCATAGTGAGTATCAAAATGAACCATGCTCTTCTGTTCAAAAGGCATTTAGTATTAGTTTCACTAACTTAATATTTCAGATGTGAGATGTTGTAACAAGAAGGCTCAAAAGTCCTAAGCGTCATTTTCTATCTCATGCTCCATCTCAGCCATTTGTTTTTGCTGGCCATAAACTCATTAAGAACTGAATTACCAGAGTGGGAAAACAATCCTGATTGACTTTGATTCTGATGATAAAGCAGCAGTCACCTGTAAAATACTGAGACCTGCATATAGTATTAAAATGCTAACCACTAGAGACTGTGGTTACTGAAGAGAAGCATATTAACATAACATTTGACATTCATGCCACAGTGATGACAGTTAAAGACAGAAAGACAAACAGATTGTATTTTATATCTTTATATGTAGTCAAATATAAAAACATTGGCCATTTACTTCATCTTTTGATTAAGCACAGAGGTAATATTGCAATCAATAAAGCTTTAATTTCTAATCTGCTTTCTACATGGCTAGACAGAGGCAGAAAGATCAGAGAATAACTGGAGTTAGCTCTGTTTCTAACAGATGCCAGAGAGATGTCCTTTGCTGGTGCACTTTCCTGAAGGAAAAGAAACCTCCCCCAAACGCTTTCTTAGTACTACCTCTGGCTGTTACAGCTCAGCTTCCAGTGTTACACAGGAGTCAGCAACTTTCCATTCAAGCATCCTGTGATTTATACAGTCTGTTGAATGCTTTAGTCCCAAATTAAGGACTATGAGGAAACATAGTAACAACTTAAGGACAGTGTACTATGTGGTAAACATTTTTTTTGCTTCTTTTGGATATATACAATATGGTAAGGGTACCTGGTTTAGGTTCATTTTAAATTTGTTTTCTCTGTGGGAATCCATATAGATAAGGAATCATCCAGCTGAAAAAGGATCTTCCCTTCTCTAACGTTAGTAAATACAGTGAAATGGAAGCTTCAGTGCTACTGATTTGTTTAAAAGCAGCTAAGGCCCTGGCTGTCAAATTTTGGTCACTGAAATTAAAATAAAGCAGACCTGACCTGGGAATAATGTTTTATTCTGGCTAGAAAACTGCAGGACTGAAAGGGCCTTTAAAGCCTATCAAGGCTAAAAGTCAAGTAAGAGTCATGTTTTTAAAGTGCAATAAGTTCAACAGATTTTTTTTTTTTTTTCATTTAAAAGCTTTTTTTCTGCATCTATTATTTATGACTATTAAATGACTTATTAATATTGAAGACTAATGCAAACCACAGTATATGGTTCACTTTTTCCACTCTTTAGCTTTTTGAAAGGAAGAAAGCAGCACTAATGCCAGTTGTTACAGTGCAAAGTGCTCTGAGACGGAGATAGAATAAATGAGTGTTTTGCTTCCGTAAAGTGAGTTGCCAACAAGTTTTTTAATTAATGGACACATAACTTGAAATCAGATGGCTTCAATATTTACTGGCTACAGCTAGGGAAAACATATTAAGTATGTCTGTACTTTCACCCTGAGAATGATCTCAAGGTTACATTTCTTATCATCCAGACATCAAACCTAGAAGCACAGGCACATGGAGCACATAGTTTTGTCATACCCCAATATTCACTTTAGGATACCATTATTAATGTGTCTTACAGTGTTTTCAGTCACACTCAACACAGATTATTTTCTGGTATGCTTGTGGAAACTGTCTCAATGAATTCAGTTGCATGTATTGCAGGGAAATGTGGAAAGACCCCATATTCCCAGTGTAAATGTTTTGGCTGGCATAATTTTCTTCATAATAGCTGGTGTGATGTTATGTTTTGGCTTTGTGACCAAAATAGTATTGATAAAAAAGGGATGTAAGTGCTGAGCAGCACTTAGACAAAGTCAAGACCTTTTCTGCTTCTCATGATCCCCTTCCAGCAAATAGGCTAGAGGTGCACAAGAAGTCAGGAGGAGACACAGAGGCAACAGCTGACTCCAACTGACCAGAGGGATATTCACAGAATCACAGAATTTCTGAGGCTGGAATAGACCTCCAAGATCATCAAGTCCAGCCTATGACCCAACACTATGACATCAGCAAGACTATGTCACTAAGCACCACATCCAGTCTTAAACACCTCCAGGGATGGTGACTCCACCTCCCTGGGCAGTCCATTCCAGTGTCTAATCACTCCTTCTGTGAGGAAGTGCTTCCTAAGATCCAACCTAAACCTCCCCTGCTGCAGCTTCAGGCCATGCCCTCCTGTCCTGTCACCAGTTCCCTGGCAGAAGAGCCCGACCCCCACCTGACTACATCTTCCCTTCAGGTAGTTGTAGAGAGTGATGAGGTCTCCCCTGAGTCTCCCCTTCTCCAGGCTGAACAACCCCAGCTCCCTCAGCCTCTCCTCATAAGACTTTCCCTCCAGTCCCTTCACCAGCCTCATCACTCTCCTCTGGACCTGCTCCAGCACCTCAGTATCCTTCTTAAAGTGGGGGGCCCAGAACTGCACACAGTACTCAAGGTGAGGCCTCACCAGTGCCAAGTACAGGGGAGAATTACATCCCTGGAGCTGCTGGCCACACTATTCCTGATACAAGCCAAGATGCCATTGGTCTTCCATGCCACCTGGACACACTGCTGACTCATGTTCAGACAGAAATCAACCAGTACTCCCAGGTCCCTCTCTGCCAAGCTGTTCTCCAGCCACTCATCCCTCAGTCTGTAGCGCTGCAGGGGGTTACTGTGGCCACAGTGTAGGACTCTGTACTTGGTCTTCTTAAACCTCATATTATTGGCCTCAGCCCATCAACTCAGCCTGTCCACATCCCTCTGCAGCATCTCCCAAACCTCCAGCAGATCGACACTTGCCCCCAACTTAGTGTCATCCACAAATTTACTAACAGTACACTCAATCCTCTCATCCAGGTCATCTGAAGACCAGATATGAGGCCCTGGTCAAGAAAGACCAGACAAATGAGGATACAGTCAAAGTGCAACCTACACCTGAAATTTGTCTGCCATCAGAAAGGTCTACTGCACGTATCACAACCACACCCACAAGAAAAAAAGAGAAGGGTTATAGTTGTAGATGACTCCCTTCTGAGAGTAACAGAGGTTCCAATAGAAGCAGACCCTTCTCACAGGAAGTCTGCTGTCTCCCTGGAGCCTGGCTTAAGGACATCACTAGGAAACTTCCTAGCTTGGTACGATACTTACATTATTATCCATTACTGGTCTTCCATGTAGGTGGTGAGCACACTGAGAATAGTAATATAAGAACGATCAAAAGAGACTTTAGAGCCTTGAGATGACTGGTGAGGGATTCTGGTGCATATATGATCTTTTCCTCTCTCCTTCCAGTGGCAGGCAGTAACATCAGAGTGAACAGGCAAATTCAGGCTATTAATACATAGCTGGTGTTGCTGTAACAATTTTGGCTTTTTTTGACAATGGGATGACCTATACAGCACCAGGTTTGCTGACATCTAATGGGAAACACCTTTTTCAAAGGGGGGAGTGTCTTTGCACAAGAGACTGCAGGGATGATTGACAGGGCTTTAAACTAGATATGAAGGTGAGGGGGATGTATCCAGATTAGCTTAGACATGGACATGGGTGTTGTATCCCAGCATTTGTGGGGTAGCGTGATGACATTTTGGAGAACCAGAAGGTCTTCCACCCTCCAAGGGCAAAAACTATTCACTCACCTCCCTCTCTGAAATGCTTATAAACCAATTCATGCAGCATGGGGAGTAAGCAGGAAGAATTGAAGATCTACATCCGGTCGCAGGGCCATGGTCTCATTGCACTTACTGAGACATACTGGGATAGCACACATGACTGGAATGTTGTCATGGATGGTTAATGTACTTCTTAGGAAAGATAGACCAACAAGGCGAGGTGATGGAGTTGCTCCTTATATGTGTGAGCAATTGGAATGCATTGAGCTCTTCCCAGGGAGGATGAAGAACATGTTGAAAGCTTATGGGTGAGAATTAAGGGGCATGCAAATATAGGTGAAACTGTAGTGGGTGTCTACTACAGACCACCAAACCAGGAAGAAGATGTTGACAAGACCTTTTACAGGCAGCTGGAAGTAGCCTCAAGATCACATGCCCTGGTGATCAGGGGTGATTTCAATCATTCTGATATTTGTTGGAAAGGCCATGCAGCCAGGCATACTCAGTCCAGAAGACTCTTGTAATTCATCAATGATAAATTCCTGATGCAGGTGTTGGGAGTGTCAGCAAGGAAGGCAGTGCTGCTGGACCTTGTATTAACGAACAAAGAAGATCTGGTCGGGCATGTGAAGGTTGGGGGCAGCCTTGGTAGTAGTGATCATGACATGGCTGAGTTTAGTATCACACAAGGAAGAAATAAAGCAATAAGTAAGATTGCAACCCTGGACTTAAAGAGGGATAATTTTGTGCTCTTCAAAGACCTACTTGGAGGAATCCCTTGGGCTAAGACTCTAGAAGGTAAAGGAGCCCAAGAGAGTTGTTTGATCTTCAAAAATTACTTCCTCCAAGCTCAAAACAGATGCATTCATCTGAGTAAAAAATGGAGTAGAGGAGGCAGGAGACCAGCATGGATGAGCAAGGAGCTGCTGAAAAAACTCAAGTGGAAGAATGAAGTTCACA
>JAAGNO010010863.1:18698-34130 GCA_033439905.1 Ceryle rudis
CTAGAGAGAGTCCAATGGAGAGCTATGAAGATGATGAAGGGACGGGAAGATCTCTCTTACGAGGAAAGGCTGAGAGACCTGGGGCTTTTTAGTCTGGAGAAGACTGAGATGGGATTTTATTAATGTTTACAAATATCTGAAGAGTGGGTGTCAAGTAGAAGAGGCCAGTCTCTTTTCAGAGGCACCCTGTGATAGGATGAGAGGTAACGGTAGCAAGGTGGAAGAGAGGAAGTTCCACCTCAACATGAGGAAAAACTTCTTTACTGTGAGAGTGACAAAGCACTGGAACAGGCTGCCCAGAGAGGTTGTGGAGTCTCCTTATCTGAAGACTTTCAAGACCCGCCTGGATGTTTTCTTGTTTGGCCTGCCCTAGGTGTTCCTGCGTTGGCAGGGGGGTTGGACTCAATGATGTTCAGAGCTCCTTTCCAACCCCTATCATTCTATGATTCTATGATGCTATGCTCAGCAATAAAAGCTTTGAGTAAGAAGGAGGCAGTGGGAAGGATGTTCAGAGTGATGGTGTTTCTCTTTCCAAGCAATCATTATAAGTGATGATTCTCTGCGTTCCTGGAAATGGCTAAACATCTGCCTGTCACTGGGAAGCAGTGAATGAATTCCTTATTTGGCTTTGCTTCCATGAGCAGCTTTTGCTTTACCTATTATACTGTCTTTGTCTCAGCCCAGGAGTTTTCCCACTTTTAACCTTGCGATTCTCTCTCCCATCCCATTGAAGGGGGAGTGAGTGAACGGCAGTGCTGCTTAGCCACCTACTAGGGTTAAACCACAACACACAGGTACACTAAGAGCTGCTCTTTAACTGAACATTTTCTCAAGTTGGGTATACTAGCTGTACAGAATAGGTGCATCAATGTGTAAGGTGAACATTAGAAAAAGAAGGGAGAAGGTGATGACTCAAGTGGAGGTAATTCATAAAGACAATGGAATAGGGTGAATATACATATTAAAAAAAAAAAAAAAAAAAAGGAAATACTTTCCATGGGACAGAAGGTACATGAATGAAAGCAAGGCATTGAACTGATTGAACTGTTAAGAATGAAATGGAAGTGCGAACTTCAACTCCAGGGGAAGAAACTGTATCTAAAGAAGATTAAGTAGGTCTGATAGCAAAAGAGGATGGAACTCTAAAAGACTTGCTAAAATTCTGGTTGATGTCTAAGGTCTGAAGGTGTAAAAATGCCTCAAGCTGTGGATCCAATTACCATCATGTTTTTAAGTCTCCTCACAAATTCACCATTTGAATTCTGTCAAGCAAACCTTTTTTTCTTGAATTCCTTTTTTTTTTTTTTTATTTAAAGAAGAAAACTGAAGAAAAAAATCTTCAGAAATATTTTCTTAGAAAAGAATTTTAAATGGTTCAGCTATCTGTGGAAAGTACTGTTATTTTCTACAGATACTGACTTTTGAGAGTTATATCTCCATATGTGCTCTATTTTTGGGGAAGGTTTGATACAGAGCACTGCAGAAATATGGCCTATAGGAATACTGCACAGCTTACAAATGTCTCAGGAGGAACCATTCTGTCTCAGGAAGATAAAATCCTTTTACATTAGGAGTATACTGCTTTAGTACTTATGCTTAATTTAGTTTAAACATTGCAGAATGAAATGTTTTAAGTCAATTACACTCACACTTTTATGAGCAGAATATAAGTTTGTTGTACAATCAAGTTTCCCTGCTTGGAGAGATTCAAATGAAAGCACAAGATGCCTTGAGGCAGATATGGTGGACTCAATCCAAGCTCAGGACTCAAGACAGCGTGAAAGTATGGTCTTTGCATTTTCAGGTACTTCATCACTGCATTTGCATTCTTCTAGGATGTTTGCACTCTTTAGGCATTCTTTTGTCTGAACTCAGCTTTTTTTTCATAACTTTTAGCTCCATACCTAAGACTCTGAAAGTTGTTTCTTTTTACAGGAAGTTGTACATAAGACTCTTATGTATGCTACCTCAAGTAAATGAAAACTCCGATGTCTCTGCTTTTAACTTTTTTTTTTGTACATTTTCTGGTTTTAACTACAAGACATGGATGGAGAAAGAGGAGTAGGTGAGTGTGCAAAGGAGATCCTCAGTAGCACTTTTTGCTCACCTTTCTTCTTCCCTCCTTGTCTCCTGGCTACTATTAATTTGAAAACAGAAGGCTTCAGTACATTTGATTATTCCTCTGCATCTTGTTTATCTGTAGTCATTTTTATTTCCCCTAATCCCTTATTTTTCCCTAGTATTTATTAGAGTGTTTCATGAGCTGGCTGTTCTGGGAAATATTGCCATTTGGGGGAAATCCTCATTAATAAGAATACGTCTTATGGTTCCAAGCCTCTATTTCTTGGTACATTGGGATGATATCAGTTTAGATTTGTGCTTCACTCAGTCTTCACTCCTACGCACATTTGTCATAGATCTTAATCAACAAAGAAGCAGTCTTTACCCCAAAATCTCTTTCTTCTTCATATTTGCAATGTTTATGTTTAATAATGATGCCTATTCCATGCATTGGTCTGCTGTCCAACTTCATTCATTAACAGAAGTGAGACCTGGTGTAATCAGATTAATTGTATTTATCAAGAAGACTTTTTTTTTATAGCAAGAGAAAAGAAGGAATCAAAGAAATTTTAATGCATAACTATAGTACAATTTATCTAGACAGTTCAGTATTAAAGAACAAAGAAATACTGGAACAAATTTTCAGATTATTTTAAGGATCTAAAATATAACTAGAAAATAAAGAATTTTCCATAAACATACTCCAGATGCAACTTAAACTGATTTTAGTTTTTCCTCTGTGACAGGATTCCAGGTCTCATGGGTAAGGTTGTGAATAATGTAATAGCTTCCAGGATCTGGCTCAAGAAAGAAGAAATACATCAGTATTCAGGCTGCTTTATATCTGTGTGAGTAGACACAGGCAGGATGCAGGAACAACCACAAAACCATAAATGAAATGCAAAGAGTTAAATTTATTTTGTTACCTCACAAACCAGGGAATCCCTGAAGTAGCATCTACGCAGAAGCATAGAAGCAGGAACACAGGCACTGTGCAGCTCAGTCCTGGCTAGAGGATCACCAAACCTGCTTTTTTCACCTGTATTCCAGAGATTTACACAGGTGTAGTTTACCTCTGTGCTTTGTTCTTTCCCACAGCAGGGCAGGAATCTCAAGCACGTTTGATAGGGTGACTATAAGTCTATCACAAGCTTATGTTATCTAACTACAGATGTACTACTTGTCCAACACACAAGGCCAAACAACAATGAGTATGATGTATGTGTTTTTCAACTCCCCAGCTGCAAGTCACTTGAGCTTGTTTACAGTCCTTCTCGCCAATCTTCCGATAACATCCCACAACATCGTTCATTAGTCAAATCTGTCCTCAATATTTCTAGGGACCTGTTAAATGGTGCCAAATCAGAATTTTGGTCACTTCCTGCCTATTCAGTATCTTTAGCTCTATGAATAATAGTCCTGACACAATAGTGATTTATTTGTCACTTCATTAAGATAATGCATTTGTAGACCACGCTCAGTTCTTACTCTTAACTTTTAGGAAATCATTCTGTTCATGACGATCAAGGTAATGCTGATTTATGTCTTCCTTACCAGAGTCTAACATTTGTAATGCCAAAGCAATGACACAATTTTCCTATTAAAAACTGCAGCTAGGATTGTTTAAAGAAATTATAAGCATTAAAGTGGTCTTAATTGTCAACAGCAGATTTTTAGATACTTAGTCCTTGGCACATCCTGAACATAGAAGTTCTATGGCTAACTTAAACCTGGCTGAGGAAAACAGAGCAAATTATTAATTTCTTCTGAAAATTTCACATTTTTCATACCAATATTTGTAAATAAGACTTTTATTCAAGTGTACATACATCTGTGAACTCAGTTCTTGACCTTACTTACATTTTTTGTCTGTAGGTTTGTACATGTGCAAGGAGGATGCTAGCAATTGTGTGTGTGTATATCTATCATTAAAACACTCGTGCATAGTAAAAGCAAGGCAGAAGTGACTGACAAAGCATAACTGCAGAGACCACAAGATGAAGGCCCTTACTACTCAAAAACCTATTTGCCCAGTACTTGAAGCCTGAGTGAAGAATGTGTCCTTTTCTGTTCACTCGAGTTATAAGCAATTGAAACGAGAAGTCTATAATGGAAATGACGGCAAACCTGCATTTATTGTGTTGACATTACTAAAACAGAGTAAAAGCTCGATGAAATAAAAGATACTAAATTATTCCTGGAAATGAGTGCAAATAACATTGTTTTAAATTACAAGCCAAATAAATAAATAACAGAAACCTAAGAACTTACATTATGCTGTGAAATTCAGCACGTTTATTCCACTAACATAGTAACTTTTTCATTCAAAGTAATCCCGTACTCTACAAACCTTTTTAATAATTGCTGCTGTTTCTCATCATAAATGCCCACAAGTGTTAGAGCTGCAGATTAAAAATATTCCCAGTTCTGTAAATGTCATTTGGCTACTCACCCTCCTTTTCACAGCTCTTTCAAGCTGTGTATTGATTTACCATGGTTGCTGCCTTGAAATGGTCATATGTATGGACTTCCTTATGTAGCACTGACACAAACGTCTTTTTCACTGTTCTCCCCTTTTACAGGACTGGATTTTGAACCTTGGTGTCTTTAACTTCACTTAGCTGGGCCATGCATGACCAGAATGTAATATTAGGTTTATAATTTGTAAAGTTTTTTGGTTTTTTTTTTTTTTTTTTTAATTAATTTCTTAAGAAAACCGAGATTAATTATTTTTGTGCTTTGTTTAAAAAGCAATTAAGATTCTGGTTCTGAAATGGTTATAATTTACAAAACAACCACACTGTAATAAATATTCAAAAAGCAACTTCTTTTCAGCAGATTAAAGATTTGGACAGTCTTTTGACTTTTAAATACATATGATGTATTACAATTTCTGTAAATACTGTTTTCATACACTACTTATACGTACTGCCCTTTCACCATTAATCCATCCATTACTTCCAACATATTAATACTTTCGATGATATTTATTAGAAATCCATTAAAATTTTAATTAACTAGTTTCTTTTCAGCTGCAGATAATTTCAGTCTCTTTGTTGGGATCAGTTATCATATAGCTTTATTTGTTCCTACTCTTGTTATGTTTTAATTTTCTTTCCCAGGATGACTGCTTTTTAACTATTCCAAACCTTTACAGAGAACAGGACGTTGAAACTATTTTTTAAATAGTGTATTGCACCATTCCTTCGTCAACAACATGCCTTTTGCTCATCTCCAAGCAGCAACTTAGTTAAAACATTTGATTACTAAAATATATCTGTTCTTTTTTACGGAGTGCTGTAGTAACTGGCATCAGCTGAGGCACCCAAGACTCTCTAGAATTAGGATCTAAATAAACTAAAATTAGACTCTGAAGATTTTTTTTTTAGCTGTGAATCTAAAAATAAGATTTTAGATTTGCAATTTTGATGTGATTAATTTATTCTAATAGTTTGAATGGCTTGGGTGTATTATGCTGCAAGCTGTGATTTTCTTGATTCATCCCTTTTATCTGCATTTTGCCTGGGATTAAGATTTTAATTTTATTGGTTATGTTGTATCTCTGCTCTGAACATTAAAGGAATTTCATTGTTTGCAACCACAGAAGCTTCTTCATATAGCTTACTTTAATCCTTTCAAATGGTGTAAATGTTTATTCAGATTTTACAGTTAGGAACGTAGCAAACTACTAAATGATATGTAGGCATTAAAAAGAGACAAAGTATTTTTATTCTCTTGAACATATAATTTAGACATATCCTGTATGCAGACATCTATTTTGAACTAGATTTAAAAACAATACCCTAAATAAGCTGTCAGCAAACAGTTAATATTTTATTTGGCTGTTTTCACAAAACCATAATGTATGACAGTAGAAAAAGGTGGCATTCAAACTATAGAGAAAAAAATATTAATCTATACACACCAAAAATACAGTTTAAATAAATGTTATACTCAGAGCTAAAACAAACATTCTATTTTAAATTATTTTCATGTCTTGGTTATTGATGCCTGATTTGTTTTGGTTTTTTTTTTCGGATGTGCAGAGAATTTTATACACATATAAATAAAGGAATTTACTATAAAGGGACTTGTCCTTACTGCATACAAACATACCTAAGATCTCCAAAAAGAGATGAACTGGTTTAAAGCTTGTATCTCACTTCTTTTTTTATTTTTTTTTTTAATATAAAAAAACCCACTTAACAAACACCTATTTCAGTGTACTTAGATGACAACCCACTATTCTGTTAGCCTCCTCAAATGTACAGTCACAGAATAATAGGAGAGTAATTTGAAGTTGTAAAATGTTGGTACATGGTTAACTTTGAAGCTTATAGTTAATTAGATAAAATTTTCTAACTCTAGATATTGTACATTTTCCTAGTGGAAATGTAATGCTAACTAAGATGAAATTATAGAATGTGATGATAGTGATTATATAAGTAAACAATCAATTTGTTCTTGACAAAATGTTGGTAGATATAATGAAGAAATACATTATGTGATATTATCAGTACAATTTTTTATTTCACCGTTGTTCTGATTGGTTTAACAGTGCATCAAGGCACCTTTTTACTAACTTTAGTCACAAAAATCTATTTCAGGGCCAGAAGTATGTTTGTTATTTGAGTTTATGATGTTTAAGATGTTATTTGAGTTTAATTTGCAAGTCAGAAAAATAGAGCAGATGTAAACCTGGAGCAAAGTTTTCTATAAAAACAAAAATTCACATGTATCTTTTTTAAATTGCTAGTGGCATATGTAATTCATTGTTAAAGGAATTTTATGCTATATCTGTATATTACACTGAAAAAAATATAGCAGTAAATTCAGCCCAAATGTGTTATATTTTAATAGATTCAGAATGTAGAAATATGAATCCCTCAGAAGTTATTGCAATCTTCTGAGTGGTGTTTAGTCAGGAACAATATTTATTTTGGTCCTAAGGGAGGGGCAGTTTTATATTACATAATGCTTCAAGACATTATTATTCTTACTAATGTAATTTGCAACATCTGATATAAATCATCACAGTTTCCCTGGTGTATAAATACAAAACACTTAATTCTTCTGTTTAATAAATGATACTTTGTGTTTGGAGATGAGCAGATCATCTTCAGAAAAAAGCAAGGTGAGACTCAGATTTTAATGTTTAATAGAGAATGAAAATGATTTTTTTTTTTTTCTTTTGTAAAAAGTTTTGTAAAACTCCCTTTATCTCCAACATGTTAATAGCTGGAAATATGTGACAATTCACCCTTTTTTTTTCAGATTTACTCAGAATTTGAGAGAAACACTGCTAAGAAACGGAATCTCACTGGAATGGTTCATGATGTTCTCCCATTGTCTTTTCTTTGTCCATAGTCCAGCCAGCTCCCAGACCTATTTATTTTCACTGTTGGGTTCATGATCCTGATTTCTCACTAGCTGTTATCTGGCATCTTTTGTGGTAGCTACAGCTGGGTTGGTACACCGACAGTGTTGGACAAAGATGCATTACCCACTTGATACACTGATACAATTAAGCAGCAAGGTGTCAGTTAAACACAATCAGTGAAAGAAAGAAGACCAGAAATCTGATCTGTCCTGAGTACATCAGCCATCCTGTAATTGACAAATCCAGTGCCTCCTGAGTAAAGAGGAAATGTGAAAGAGAGAATAATTTGGTAAATATCCTATTAAGATAAACCTCATACATTAGTTGTTGTTCCACTGTAATTATACAACAATGGGATCCGTGAAATTTTGCTCCTAGTCAAAACATTTAAAAACATGGTGGGTTTGCCTTCACAACATAGTAAAATGCCTTTGCCAGCTTACGTTGCCCTTGTTTATTCTGTTCCAGGCTCATAGAATTATACATCTGAATAAATTGATCTGAATATAAAATACTCTGCACTACAGCAGCCAACATCACTGCAAAAACACAGCACATCTTTCTATAAAAGTTATGGACTCTTTTTTTTTTCTTTTCTTTTTTTCAGTCAGCTGAATGTATGTACTCTGTCTGCGTGCTTTAAGAAATAATTATCAGGTCAATAAAGAAGCCATGTGGAGCTTCATAGTAAAAATCTGAGTTAAATTTTAGGAGATTAGTAGAAAATATCTTCATAGAAAATGTAAAACAGGCAGAGGATTGTCAAACACAGGAGCCTTTTCTGAGCTTTGAGGTATTTAGTAGCAGCTCTTGTTTCCTTAGTGGGTACTGTGAGACATAACTCTGCTTTCTCATGATCTAGTGCTAACTTAGGGAATGCCTCTGGGTGACCTCCAATTTAGACTATAACAAAATGAAAACATCTATTTAAGTGTTATTGTCTCTTTTTAAAACCTCATTCTCTCTTTCCTTCAGAAGTCATCACAGTCATGTCCTTTTTCTTGGTGTTTGAACAGTTCCTAACTAATAGGTATCTTCATATATGTACCATTTTTAATAAACTGTAATATTCAAAGCAAAAATAAACTAATCATCCTCTTTTATGTTCATCATTTTCTACACATATTTGAAGCTGAACTATTCATTTAACTGGTTTGCAGCTCAGGAAATCCAAGTCAAGGATTGAAAGCAAACTGCAATTGTTGCTGATGTGGAAAGGGACTCTGACACAGTCAGCTGACATGGGATTTTGAACTGATGAAGAAACCTGTATTGTCTGATGCAAAAGTGAAGAAATAGCCTGCTGTTCTGCTGGCTTCATAAAACAAAAATATATTATGCATGACAGAGTAGAGATTGTTAGAATAATTTCCGTTCTCTTTGATACTGAAAAGGCTTATTCCAGCTTCATGAATTATCTGCAAATCATGGCTGAGAAATTTATAATCTTAGAATGGCCTTCAGATTCACTGTGGAACTGTGGGAGAGATGCTTTACTTCTCCAGGCTGTGTTGGTTTGCAATTACAAAATGTGTCAGAGAGGAACTTCACTTTGCAAATGAATGTATACCAGAGCAAAACCTTCTGCTACTGGTTGCTGCTTATGTAACCAGATTAGGAGTAAGCACTGATTTAAAAGCTGTGAATGGTCACGCTGATATTTATGGAGATGCAGATTTTTTTATCCAGAAAACCAGGTATTCAGCATGATATCAAGTTGTTCCTTCCCTCATTCTAACAGCAAACTCCATTATTACCCTTCCCACATTTCTGTGCAGGCTTACATGAAATAACAGAGGCACTTTAGTAATCTTAATGTAAAAGGTATTTCTAATTTCAGCATTTATCATAGTGCTTAAAGAAATGTTAGCTGCTCTGGCAAATTTGACTGTGAGAGTTTTAGCTATCTCATGATCTACAATCTAGAAATAGAAAGCAGGACTTCTCGACAATGTGTTTAAAAGATGCCTAAAAGTAACATTGTTTGAGTGCAACTTCCTGGCAAATTCTTCTGCATTACTATTTAAAGGGTCAGCTTTAGGTACAACTCCTGCAGGAAGTGTGTTCTGCCATCATTCCACTGGACAGGGAGTGCTCTGCTCACACCTGAGCTAAGGAGTAGTGCTTTCACTCTCAAAAACCCAGTAACAAATGCTGTCCCTCAAGGGTACATACTGGGATCAACACTATTTAGTATCTTCATCAGTGACATAGTGGGATTGGACACCAGTGACAGGACAAGGGACAATGGTTTTAAACTGAAAGAGGGTAGATTGAGAAGAGATCCAAGGAAGAAATATTTTATGATGAGGGTGATGAGATGATGAAACAGTTGCCTAGGGAAGTTGTGGATGGCCCATATTGGAAGTGCTGAAGGTCAGGTTGGATGGGGCTTTGAACAACCTGATCTAGTGAAAGATGTCCCTTTCCATGGCAGGGACAGGTTGAGAAGATGATCTTTAAAGGTCACTTCCAACCCAATCCATTCTATGATTGTACGATTCTATGTACCCAGCCCAACCATAGTGACAGTAATTGAAACAACTATTTCATGTTTTCCCTCCTCCATACTTCTTCACATAACTGTGCTGAACTCCATTTCCTTGATAGCTTGCCATTCATGTCATACTTCCTCTCAGAATGTATCTTACATTAGTAGCAGGAGTTCTTAAATTTGAGGACTGGATATAATAGAATACTTGGCCTTTTGAGAGACTGGAGTAAAGGCAGTATGTAGGAATAGACCTGGTGTCAGATGTTCTCTTCTGAGTTAAAATCTGTTCATTAAAAGCTCTCTTGAGCAAAATTATAACCCTTTACATTTACTGGACCCTATTGAGAAAATTGTGCTTGACATCTATTTTGCAAGGGGTTTTAATATATTTAGAAAGAAAATGAGTCTCCTGGAAAAATGTGACAGAGCATTTCACAAATTCAAAACCAATCAAATATATCTGACCTCTTAATGGGCGGGTTTATTTCTTTTTAGATTATAAAGAAATGTATGTATTTATGCATAGAAGTATGTGCTGAAGCAGAGTACCACTGACAGATAGTCTTAATATTAATGGATTTAAATACAACTAAAATTATCTTTCATAATACTGGACTATGAGTTGTTCATTATGAGGTGAAATTCTGTAATGCTCTGCTGGTTCCTTACAGCTACTTAATAAAGACAATTGAGAGCATTTGTCATGTTCATCTCTTTCTGGATGTTCTTGAATTTCCTTCCTGACACTTCTGATGTTTCTCAATGTAGTAAAGCATAGTAAAATATTTTGTGATCTATTCGAAATCTGGCTTTGTGATAGAAGTTGAGATTCCCCATTTTTACACATCCTTGACATTAGGTGATTCTTGATATTAAGCTGAGTTCTGGGTTTCACGCTTGGATACAAAATGCTACATTGTGGACGGTTGTTCTTTGCCAGTAAGCCAGTCCTGCATGTCTAGGCACTAGTACCACCTGAAGTGAACAAGAGATCTGTGCACACATAAGCATACTTGTGCCAGCCTTTCACCCACTACACATTTACAGTAAATAAGGAAGCAACTACAGCCATACTAGATAGCTGCCTTCAAAGACACTATTTGCTGTTTCAGTATAAATTATGCTAACTTTTTGTTGGTGTTTTCTTTTTATGGAAAGAGCACAATAGTGCAACTGATTATCCCCTTTACACTATCCCCTTTACAGTATCTAAAACCATACTGTAAACTTAAAATACCAGCATTTTAGGTTAATAAAGAGCACACAGTCAATTACTTTAACATCATCTTCAAATTACTTTGCTATATATACTTAACTGATTGAATTGTTGATTTCTTTCAGTTTCTAGACTGTATTAAGTCCTATGTTTATTCATTAGCTTTTATCATATAACCAGCACACTAAACTAGTTATGATTTCTTTATGCTTTTTGATAATTTGTTTATAATAATTTAATGATGTCTTAGGAGGAGGCAATTTTTAAAGGACATTAGAGTACTTTAAAGACTGGCATAATTATGTCTTTATTTAGATTTCCATTAAATTCAATGAGATTAGTATAATTTATAACTATCTTGTAGAAAGGTAGAAAAAAATGTTATTGAGCTGATACATTACAAATAATAAAATTATATTTAAGAAATTTAATATAGCACTGACCAGCTCAAATGGGGCTGTATTCACACATAAAATTGTGAATTGGGAATAGAATTCCAGGAAGTAAGCACCTGCATAACAGTATACACTAGCAGTTATGCTGTAACGGGCTATATTATACACCTAAACTACTTCAAAAATTAAAACTAAAATAACTATTTCAGTCAAGCATTTAAGAAAATAAATTAGGAAAAAAAAAAATCACTATCCTGAGACAATATTTTTATAAAATTCTTGAGTATACCTTTCTATATTTGTTACGAGTAACTGACAAATAATACAAGAAGTATCCATAATCTTGAATGACATATTTTGTCATCATCAACAAAATGAAGAAACGAAGCCATATTAAGAAACTAATTAAGAAATCTTGATGAATTCAAGTACAAATATAGTTCGATATCGTTAGAAATTTTGTAATGTCACCTAGCATTCTTTCTATAACAAACTGAATGTATGTTTATATCTCATCTCTCATACCTGTCACTATTGCCTTCTAGTGTCATTTAAAAATACTAGGATAAGGGATGTATTGGGAGAATTTTGTTCTCTAATGACATCCTCAAAATGACCTAGAGATTAAACACAGAAATAAAGACATTTTTCTATAACATTATCCTTAAACTATTAGCGAGTAACCTTTTGGGTCATATTTTGCAGTCATTCTTTATGCCACTTATGTGCAAACTACAAATGGGAAGTGGGAAAGGATTAAATAGGATTAATAATTAATTAAATAAATAGGATTTGAAACTGCTGAAGAAGTAAGAAGATGAGCAGAGGGACTTCAGGGAAAAAGTAATAGTTGGCAGAATCTAAAAATAAAGATACAATGCATTTCTCAGTTTAGGTAATTTCTAGGTAAAAGTAAAGATTTAATACAAATGCTGTGATAAAATATCTATCTGGTTATTTTAGTTGTGTTTTTGTTTAAGTCCAGCATTTGAAAGAAGCAGGGCAGGGAATATAATCTGGAGTTTTAAATTTTTGAGTAATGCCAAAACAAGATTACTAATACACAAATATTTTAAGGATTTAAAAGACTATATTAGATTGAAGACACTTTAAAAGAATGTTAAATAGTTAAATTATAGTGTACAGTTCCAGCTTTGGAAATTTTCTTTTCCTTGTAAAATACAGCTTTGAAATGCTTGGTCAGTTCTCTGTCAGAGCAAGGAAACTTGGATGTACTTACAAAATGCTGCAAAAGACTTTGCATTCCTGAAAACCAAACATAAGAATCATGATGCCTCATCTGTGGAACTGACTTTCCTGTGTTACAGCAATTCACTGAGAAATAGGAACAGATGAAACATGGAGACAATGTATTTTCTTCATCTTTGGCAACAGTGTAACTGATACAAGCCTGGGAACTCGGCTCAGTTGGGATTTTGAAATACTGAAGACAGCTCCGAAGTCCACAAGAATATTTAAAGTTTTGGAAAGTTATTCTTTAAGAATACCTAAGGGAGTTCATTCTTCTTAATTTATCAATATAAAAGTTGATCAGACTTTATCAGCATAAAAAAAAAATGCTTCTCAAATCTAGCAGGCAGTGTCATATAATTGCAGCTAAAATCAGACATTAGACTACAAATAAATTTTTAGAAGCTTGAATCATTGGAACATCTTGCTAAATTGTTGTTAGATCTTTCACCAGTGAACACTCTAAAATGAAGATTATTTGAGTTTTATTTCATCCTAAAGATTGATATTCCAGTTTGGTTTCAGAAGTTTTAGGACACAAAGTACTATAGACAAGCTTACAACAATGCATTTTATGATCTATGTATCTACTCCCATTCCCAAGACAGCAAGAAATTAACAACAACTATGGAATAGACATGCATCTATTTCAACAGAAAATGTTGTTGGAGCATGGAAGTAATTCACCAAGAATCAAAGAGTAAGATAAAAACATCTCTACAGTTTATTTTTTTTTAATACAGAGTAAGATACATCAGAGATTTTCTGATGCTTGAACTTGTCCCATATTTTGCACTGCCTGCAAGAGCAATTTTGCAAATTTTGAGAAAAAAAAAGCACTTTTTTTTTTAAGCACTGCATTGATAAGAAAAGAGATAGCAAGAGAAACTGACAAAAAGCAATGTTTGTTTTAATTTACCAACGTCAACATCTTGTTGGCTTATGTTGTGTATATTTTTTCTGTTGTTTTTCTAACCACAGCATCACTGATTAATGGGAAAGTTATAAAAATAATTGAATAAAAATTAATTTCCTAGGAAGTCCTTAAAGATCTTTTGGTAGAACTTAAATATTTTCCTTTCTCTTTTTCCCAGAGTTTCAAAATACGAATGTAAAAACTCATTCTGATAAAATATTGATATCTGCATTTCAAAGCATTTTCAAGGAAAAGCACAAGCATGATTCTAGTAAAATGCAAGATTTTTTTGAAAGAATATCAATTTTCCTATAGCGAGTAAAAAAAAAAAGAAAAGTGTCCTTTACATGGGTTTTCATCACAAGCATTTATAACAAATGGTTTGGCTTCAAGTCAATCTCTGTTAATTGTTTTTCCTTAGTACCCCGAGATCATAATTTTTAAAACTCTATCTGAGATGTGGAGACCAAACATTTGCCAGTTGCCCAATTCATTGTGAAAATGTGGACACAAGTAGACACTACAAGTAGACACAAAAGGACCTCAGTCCTGAAAGTCAAATATGTTCTGACATTGAAGGATAATAGAATCAGATTTCTGACTGAAACTGCTGATGATTGGATTATTAGTTTTTCTGTGGAAAGAAAAAGAAGTGTCTTTTTTGGCTAATAATATTTTGTTTAACAATGAAGTTTAGCACAATAGTTCTCAGTGTTACATTACTGAAGCCAGAAATGGTCAGCACTTCCTGTTACCACCATGTTATTTGTTCAGACATACAGAATTTAGAACAATATTTGGAATAAAAATGACAATAGTTAATGTCTTCAAAAGGAATGCATTTTTTATGTTGATCATGGAGAGATGATTTATGTCCAGCCCAGTAGTGGCCAGACAGGACAGTTTTTGTCAGTATTAAAGTTTTTCAATTCCTAATTCCCAGTGGATATATGACCACATAGAAAACTCATCAGAGGGGCATCTTTGTGGAATAATCACAGAACAAACTGCCATATAAAGAAAGAAAACAGAGCTGTTTCTGTTACTTTGATTTTTTATCTAACAGTTCTAGGAGTCTCAAATCTGTACTCTGGTAAGTCTCTGATAAGTTTTTTGTCAAATCAGCTAGGTCCAGACTCAGGTTCTCGAGGAAGATCTCAGGCAGAAATTAAGTGCATAAATTCAAAACTATAACTGTTAATAATCTAACAAGTCTAAGCACATCAGGCACTTATATTAATGTTGTCTTGGAACTCACTTCTGCTTTTGACCATGCAGGAAAGCCCTTCAGTCTTGATAGCCCTGGCACATGGCTGACACATTGTCATGGCCAGAAAGAGGTGTTCTGCTCCTACAGGACTAATGAACCCAAGTAGGTGATGTAATTTTCAGTGAACCCTAATCTACATTCCTTTTTTCCACCTGTCTAACCTTGCTTCTCTTTCTCCAAAACTGAGGTAATAAAACAGCATGAATTTGTGAGGATAAATATATTTAAGAGTTTTCAGTATTCAGTCCTCATTATACTGGGTACAGAAGACAGTATACAGTGGAATGGGCAGGAAAATGAGCAGATACTTATGCTTTTACCTGAAGTCATAGTTGCAGTATCAAAGTGATCACTGGTTTGCTGTTCTGCAAATAAGAAAAAGGATCATTTTTAGATTTAACATTCAGTATTTTTCATAAAATAGAAAAAAAAAAAGTCTTAAGAAGTAA